>BPTQ01000007.1:234292319-234439545 GCA_019973895.1 Chrysanthemum seticuspe | reverse complement strand
GTTTTAAATAGTTTAAAATTCCTAGAAAATAGAAAAATAACCAGAAAAATACAAAAATAGTTTTTAAAATTCTAGTTTGATATTTTAGACTTTTTCATTTCATAATTTTATTTTTCTAGCTTTATTTCCTAATTTCTTGCATTTTAGGTAATTATTTAATAGTTAAAAATAGTTTTTAATTAATAATAATTAGATAATTAGTTGTAAAATTAATTTTCTTTTTCTAATAATTTTCTTTTATCATTAGGTTTATAAAAATATCATTTTCATATTTTTAGGGTTAATATTGTGTAAGTTTCACGTTTTTGCTTGTACGTCACGTAGTTTTTAATTAAGTTTTATTAAAACAAAAAGAACAAAAACATCATTTTAATAATAGTGATAGCGTTTATTTAATAGATTTTATCTTTTTAGATTTCCTTTAATTTGCATTTAAGCCGCTGTAATTTGTTGGCTATTTCTGTAGTTATAATCATAAATCAAATCTCTGTATCCATTCAAATCTTCTCGATCACTAAACGTTTGATAATCCATTGCACAACTCGCTGGGACATAACGACCCGGGGAAACACTATACTCTCCTGATCTTAAATTGCATTGGTGTGTAATCTGTTTTGAGTTCCTTACGGCTGATCATTCACAAGTGATCAGCTTGCGTGAGAAAACTTGACGGTTTCGCACCGATCAACGCGTATGAACAAGAAATCGATATTGTGTGTTTTTGATGAAATTGAAAGTGTCTAAGTGATTAAAATCAAGTATTATACCCATTTTCATAAAAAAATTCAACCGAGAATCATGTTTTAATCGTATTCGAATATTAGGGTTTATGCGTGGATTTAGGCGTTTTCATTTGGGAGTGTTTTAGCTTGATTGGATGCTTAAGTTATGTTAGTTACATGTTTAATTGATCATACACACCATTGAATCATGCCCAGATACCACAAAATTGGAGAATTAAACTTTTAGGGTTTATATATGAGTAAAAATGGGTACTTTTGATTCTGAGTGAGTTTGATGTTAAAACTTGTTGTAACTAACTCATTTTGCATCTAAGAAAGTACTGAATAAGTTTGGACGTGTTTCCATGGTGATATCTCTTATTCGTAGAATTTGTGCTTAGGGTTTAAGACTTACGCCTAAGCTGTTTCTTTTTACGCGTAACTGATTAGAACTTGATATGCCATGTGATTTTGAAAGTGGTTGTAACACATGTTAAAAATGTTTGTTATGTTTAATTATTACAGGCTTCTACGCGTAAAGGAATCAGAATCAAGGTTACTTGGAACTTACACTTAAGGATCACCTTATGCGTAGATGTTACGCATAAGAGCAGTCTTACTCGTAACTCTTACGCATAAGGGTCTACAATGGACTACGCGTATCCTATGAAGGATATGCGTAAACTTGGACTCCTACGTCTAAGGGCTACTCTTACGAGTAAACCTTACGCGTAAGTCCTTAACCTAAGCCTACGCTTAAGCCTCTATGCTAAGAGCTCACTCCTACGCGTAAGTCTTTCTTACGCCTAAGGGTGTCTCCTACGCATAAGCTTAAATCTACGCTTAAGGTTATCATGTTTACGCATAAGCTTACTTGCTTACGCCTAAGCCAAATTGTAACTTAATTTTTGAAATGTTACGCGTACAAACTTGTAATAAGTTACTCATAATGTCACAAAACCAAAATGTCACTAATAAGCTACAAAAAGTTAAAACGTTGTGTGATTAAGTAAACTTTGGACCTTAAAATTCAAAATTAACATTCTCACGTAACTTATCATGTCAACTTTGGACTATTGGACTATATGTGACTTTGGACTCGTAACATTCATTAACATAACAAAATCAATAATTGGACAATAAAATCAACTTTTGACTAACATAATGTCTTTCGATATGTTGGTTCTTTTGTCTCAATACCTTTCAGATCACGAAATGGACGTCATCATGGAAAATGTCAACGCACCAAATGAACTCACAATGGAAGATATCTTCCCAACTGGTTACAGCAAATCGATTGGAAAGAACAATCTCAGGGTCGATTTTGAGAACTTCACCTGCTCGGAATCATCATGCAGAGTTGCTGTGGATATCCTTAAAGTTCATCCCTACAATAATATGCTTACTTGTTAGGACCGTTTAACACAAGATTTATGTGGTTCGGGAGGTCGGGGTTGGTGATTGAAGATGAAAGTATTCATCTTGTTTAGTAGGGGTGAGAAAAAAAAACCGAAAAAACCAAAACCGAACCGAAAACCGAAAAAACCGAACCAAAATAACCGACCGAAACTAAAAACCGATGGTTTGGTTTTTTACTTTTCATATAACCGAATTTTCGGTTCGGTTTTGATATAAAAACCGAACCATGAAAACCGAACTGAACCATTTTCATTAATTATAATATATATTATTTATAGATATACTACTAATTACTAAATTACTAAAATGTGAGATCAAAGTTGAAAATAATTTGGGACAACCAAACGTCAAAATTTATTCTCCTTGGGAACTAAATGCCGGCTTAACCCCCTTAGTCCTTTACCCAAAAAATTAAATGGCTTAACCCTAAATAAATCATCTTCTCTACTGAAAGTGACTTTACAACCTCCATTGCCATTAGCCTTAGTGCAACTTTGATAAGTTTAAGCTTTCAGTTTTATTGGTAAGTCTATATTCTTCTATGTTATAATCACTCTAAGCTTATAATCTAATTGTAGCATTGTTCTTGTTATATTATTTTATAGAATTCATGCATGTATGATCCAAGGCACTAATAAGCGATTGTTTTTTGTTAAACGATTGTTCATTATAATCTAGTTGTACCATTTTATAGAATTCATGCATTAATAAGCGATTGTTCTTTATTATTACGACTAAATCATCCTAACATTTAACGAAATAACAAAAAGTTATGTTTCTTGCATTATCTTGTTAAGATGGTCAACAGTTAGGATGGTCAACAATCAACGGCCAAACTATGTTCATTATAATCTAGTTGTATACCTGTGACTTTTTAAGTTTTTATAAAATATGTATATTTTTCAAATATACTTGAAACCTCATTGGCTGAAATTATCACAATTTTAAGGTGAATAACCTGTTAAAGTGTTAGTTACTCATCAGGTAGTTGTCTAAAGTTTCTTGTTTATTTTAGTTGATGGAACCATCAGGTGGCGAGGCATCCGAAGCTCGAAGTATGGACAAAGGGAAGGCGCCGATCATTGATGTAGATAGTGAAAATGCGAATGAACACGTTAATGAGAATATTGATGAAGGTCTTAATGAATGTGTTGGAGAGAAAAAAAAGCAAGGTCGATTAAAATCATTTGTGTGGGATCATTTTCTGAAGGTCGAAGAGGGTGCTACCACAACTACATGTCCTTATTGTGGTACTGTCTTCGCAGCGAAGTCAAAGCAAAATGGTACTAGCACCTTAGGTCATCATTTAAAATCTGTATGTGTAACTTCACCCCTTTATGGAACTAAAGATAAGAAGAAACAAACAACAATAAGTTTCAAGCCTGCTACTATGGGTGAATCTGGAGGTAGTTTAGTTTCTCACTCTTTTAATCAAGAACGTTGTAGGAAAGCCGTAGCTAGGATGTGTATCAAAGACAATCAACCCTTTAGTATTGTTGAAGATGAGGGATTTTCGGAGTTAATGTGGGAAGCAAATCCTGAATTTGAACTTCCGTCTAGGTGGACGGTTGCTAGAGATGCTTTATCCATATATCAAGAAGAAACACAAAAGCTCAAAAAAATTTTAAAAAACCAAACCGTGTGTCTCACTACCGACACATGGACGTCCGTGCAAAACTATAACTATATGTGTCTCACAGCTCATTGGGTTGATGATAGTTGGAAATTAAGAAAGAAAATTCTTAATTTTTGTCGAATATCGAATCATAAGGGTGTGACGATAGGAAACTTAGTTTATCGTTGTTTACAAGAATGGGGTATTACTTGTGTTTTTACGGTCACGGTTGATAATGCGTCATCTAATGATGGGGCAATTAGGAGGTTACGCACTTTGCTTAAAGGACCTAATGCAATCTTAGATTGCAAGTATATGCATTTAAGATGTTGTGCTCATATCATCAATCTAGTGGTAAGAGATGGTTTAGAGGAACAAAATTCTTCTATTTGCAAAATTCGAAATGCAGTGAAGTATTTGAGATCGTCATCGAGTAGGCAAGAAAGCTTCGAAAAAGGTGTCGAGTTTGAAAATTGACTGTAAAAGGAAGCCATGTTTAGATGTTGACACAAGATGGAACTCCACGTTTCTTATGTTGGAAACTGCAGTCAAGTTTGAGAAAGTGTTTGATAGGTATTTTAACATATTACAATATTTTTTCTATACTACAATATGTTTTTTATGCTAATATGGTGATGTACGTTTTGTTTAGGCTTGAACTTACCGAACGTGATTACTCGGATTACTTTTACAATGAAACTGAAGATGGTGAGGAGGGCACTAGGATGATGCGTAAAACTAAAAAGAAGAGAAAGAACGTTGTGGGGGTTCCTAACGAGGATGATTGGTCAAATGCAAGGTATTTCTAATTTTCTATCATTTCCTGTTTGTAGCAGTTACAGACTTGTTACAACTTCTGTTACAGTAGACATGTTATAGTAGTAGTTACAGACTTGTTACATCTTTGTTACAACTTATAGTTTCAGTAGACAATAGACATCATATTACAGTAGACATGTTATAGTAGCAGTTACATGTAGACAATCTTGTAGTAGCAGACTTCATGTTAATTTAGTAGTAGACAGTAGACTTCATGTTGACATTCTTTTAGTAGTAGACTTCATGTTAAATAATTAATTTAGTAATTCATGTAGACATTCTTTAGTAGCAAACTTCATGTTAATTTAGTAGTAGACAGTAGACTTCATGTTGACATTCTTTTAGTAGTAGACTTCATGTTAAATAATTAATTTAGTAATTCATGTAGACATTCTTTAGTAGCAAACTTCATGTTACAGTAGCAGACTTCATGTAGACATTCTTTAGTTACATCTTAGTAGCATTAATTAAATGGTCTTGTTTAGTCACAACTACTAATTTAGTAATTCAACTTTTAATGTTCAATAGGTTTTTTTAGGAATATTTGAGGATTTTTTATGATGTGACAAAGAAGATTTCGGGGTGTAAGTATGTGACAAGCAATATGTTTGTGCAAGATCTTGTCACAATGCATGCCGCTATTTCAAAAATGTGTCGACATGGTGATGAAAATAAAAGGAAGATTGCCTTATCAATGAAAGATAAATATGACAAGTATTGGGACAATTTGGATAATATGAATCTTTTGTTGTATGTGGCCTTGGTATTAGATCCTCGAAATAAGTTGAAGTATCTTGAATTTTGTTTGGACATAATTTATCCTAAAAGCCGAACATCCACAGAAACATCCAATCAAGGTGACCAAGTTCCGAAACGATTGAAAACATTGTCCGTGAAAACTATTGAAATTTGTAAAATTGTGGAGGATGCTCTTAAAGAGTTGTATGTGCACTACAAGATCAAACTCGACAAACACGATGATCAAAATTTTACCGTGTCTTCTTCTTCTACTCCTAGTGAAGATGATAGTAGCATGAAGATCGACCTTGATGATGGGTTTTCAAAGTATTTGGAGACCCAATATGGTGAAGGTGATGATTATAGTGAAGTTGATATTTATTTAAAGGATGGGGCAGAAAAAAGGGGGGATAATTCATTTGATGTTTTAGGATGGTGGAATCAAAATATGGTGAAGTTTCCAATATTATCACAAGTAGCTAAGCATGTGTTAGCAATGCCAATCTCGACCGTTGCATCGGAGTCGGCATTTAGCACCGGTGGAAGGGTTATCGATAAATATAGAAGCTCTCTTACGCCTAAGACCGCGGAAGCTCTCATTTGTGCACAAGATTGGTTACGGTCTACACCGGCGGATTTGCAAGATATGCCCGTTAATGGCTTACCACTTGAAGAGATGGTGGAAAATTTGGAGAAACTAGAACTTGGTAAGTAATGAAACTTGATTTAAATATGTTAATTTTTCCCGCTATATGTTATGCTAATCCATTATTTATATTTGTTTGTAGATATGTTTTCTACCGGAAAAAAGCAACACAATGATACATCTCAACATGAAATTTGAAGTCATGAAGTTGTTTCCGTTAGAGTTTGAAGTGAAGAAACTATTTTAGAGATTGTGGTTTTATGTTTAGACGTTTGTGTTGCAATTTATGATATTGTCGGATTGTTATCTTTTAAGTTTTATGTTTAGACGTTTGTGTTGCAATTTAAGATATTGTCGGATTGTTATCTTTTAAGTTTTAAGTTGATGGTTTTATTTAAGATATTGGTTTTGTTATATTTTGTTATCATTTTCCTACTAATTGAAGGTGTTAAAATGAGGGTGATATCATTTTTGGGAAAAATTGGCCCAAGTTGGGCCCAAGCCCAATTTAGTGGATAACCGACCAAACCGAGAAACCGAACCACGAAACCGACCAAAAACCGAAAAACCAAAACCGAGAAAAACCAACGGTTTCGGTTATGGTTTTTAAGAAACCGAACATTCGGTTTTCGGTTTCGGTTTGTGTATAAAACCGAACCAAACCGAACCATGCTCACCCCTATTGTTTAGAGAGATAAACTAGAGAGAGAGGAGAAAACACAAAGATGAGTTTATTGAAACAAGAAACAAACACTAACTAAATGATTCACCTCACCCCTCATGGAGAGTCATGAGGGGTATTTATAGGCTCAACAAACCTTAACTTTGCCACTTAAGCGATACTAGTCCCTATGGGCAAAGTATACAACGCATCTAGTCCAATTCACGTAAGTGACGTTATCTTTATAAAAGAGTGAGGCTAACAATCTCCCTCCAAGTTATCGTCACACATGAATGGTTACAATGAGACCTATAAATACAAAACAAAGTAAATTACAATAGTAATGAACAATGTTGACTTTGTTGAAGCGCAGAGTCTCTGTAGTCTAGATACTGAGGCAAACTTGAAGTTCTCCCTTCTGACGATCTCGGCATTTGATCTTTGGCGCTGACGGCACAAATCCTTGTAGCTCTGAACTTCAACTGTAACGGTCTAGTTAGGTTATTACTCCCTCCTAACTAGTGAGCCTTTTTTCTTTTTCTGATCCCTCCTGAACCGACAACTCTCTTCCAACACGCAGCGGAGAAAATAAACTCTTGATTGTAGCACAATGGTTGTCATTCTAGGAACATCATAACAACATAACTCACTTAGTATTGCATCAAAATTGGTAAAAAGCCCCGATGTACACACACTACTTCTCCTTCTTCGGTCTTAAGCACAAATCCCTTCGTAATCCAATTTCAGAAGATGAAATACCAATTTCTCCCTCCTGATGGTTGCGAGCTATCGGAATCATCATAATGTTGCGTACATGCCGTATTACCTTTTTCTTGATGCAATATTAACATCATAGCTTGATCAAAATTATGTGAGAATATGTCGCCAAAATACTCTCAATAATTCTCTCAAACCAACCTGAAATCGAACCTCCTTTGAATTCACCGGCAAATAGTAATGACCACATATGGAGAAAACCCGATACGACTGACTTGAAAAGGAAGTAAACATCCCAACTTTGTGACTTGCTGCTTGTTCTAAATTTTTTGAACAATCCACAACGCCATGTGACACTGAGCACTACAACGTAACTCCTTAAAGTGATGGTTACACACTGTGAGCACTACAACGTAACTCCTTACATCAGTCATAACCAGATTGTCAATTCAAAATCACTTAAAGGGACAGTAATACCCCAACAAGTTATCTTAAGACATGCAACCAACCAACCAACGTCTCAAAGATAAAGAAGTTCACCCGTGAAACGTCACTTCAATTTCGCATCAATAATACCGTACAAAAACCCCGTAGTCATTTTTTTCAGATCTTCGCTCAAGCCGTGAATTATATGTATCCTTCCGTGAAAATATTCAGACCTAAATACCAATCATTATCATAAATTTGTATCCTAAATTTTTGTGAAGAAAATTTCGGATATCACCACTTTTAGATCCAATACAGCCCAAATAACACCATGATAGTCCACTCCATATGAAATGAATACCGGGCCCAATAGAAATTATTAATCCCGATCCAATTTAACTCCTCAGATCCATCCGGATATAAAACTTACCATCTAACCCTATTTTTTATCATAACCCTAAGCCACATCCAGATAAAATACGCCTACCAACAAAAACATTTCTGACCCATCACCCATCTTCTTCAAAAATGATTCCTCCATCTCATCTTATCTCAAATCCATCATCTACATCAAATCCGAATCAACGAAAACAAAAGCATAACGATACCCTTATCATGTAGTTAGATGTAGCATTCACACTCTTCGAAGAATGAAGAACACCTAACTCTCTTTGGCTTCAAGATCTCACAAAGGGGTCTCAGGTAGGGTTAATTGTTGTTTTTATGTTTTGAGTTTGATGTCATGAACGAATCAAAGAAAAGATATAATATTCTTGTTATAATCTTTCTTTGTCTTCGGATAGAAGCACAGTTGGGTCTATGATGATGATGATTCAGTTGAAATAATCTTTAAAAGATTACAAAAAAAACTTGAATCAAATCTGAGATCTTTTTTGTATGTAATTTCGTTCGAGTCGTTGTTTAGAGTAGATGTTGGAGATTGGATTGAAGGAGATTAGGTAGGATAGAGTTGGATTTGTTGTTGGAGGTTGATTTGGATCTGTTTTGTTTTTTCTTGGCATCACGATTTTTTTGTTATAAGATTGTGAGACTGATGAGGTATTGGATACTGAGGTCGAATGATGGTAAATGGTATTTGGTATGTTGTGGCTGTGTTAGTTTACGCATAAGCCATTTGCTTTTCCACCTCGTAAAAAGTTTTCTTATGCGTAACTTCTGGTCGGATCTTATGCGTAAACTGCTTGGTCTTACGCTTAAGCCTTTTGCCAATTCTTATGCGTAACATTTTTTGCATATGCGTAAACCCAGGTCTAGTTTATGCGTAAGCATGGGATTATGCGTAACAACTTACGCGTAACAATTCCTACGCATAACTTCACTGTTATGCGTAATATTTCTGTAGATGCTCCTTAGGCATAGAAAAAGAGGGTTTTGACCCTTTGACTTTTTTCCGACGAGTTTTTCCGACCAATATTTCCGTCCAGCTTCATATATCCCCAGAAAAAGCATAAAAACTGCTTCTATGACCCTGTTTGACCACGAAACTGACGGTTGACCACATGGTATTTCACGGATTGGTAACAAAAAAGTCACATAAAAGACTGTTTGGACAAGATATGACCCAAGACAGTTATAAACATGTAGACCATAACTTTTTGTTTTGACCAAAAATAAGATACAAAATATTTGTTTAAACTGTTTACCCAAAGACACGGAAAAAAATTTTCCGACCCACAAGAATAGTACAAAAAACAGCCTAAAACAAGTAACAAAACCCACATAAATCATCAAAGCATAACCTTGGCTCTATACCACTTGTTAGGACCGTTTAACACAAGATTTATGTGGTTCGGGAGGTCGGGGTTGGTGATTGAAGATGAAAGTATTCATCTTGTTTAGAGAGAGAAACTAGAGAGAGGGAGGAGAAAACACAAAGATGAGTTTATTGAAACAAGAAACAAGCACTAACTAAATGATTCACCTCACCCCTCATGGAGAGTCATGAGGGGTATTTATAGGCTCAACAAACCTTAACTTTGCCACTTAAGCGATACTAGTCCCTATGGGCAAAGTATACAACGCATCTAGTCCAATTCACGTAAGTGACGTTATCTTTATAAAAGAGTGAGGCTAACATTACCAACTCAACAAAAGTACTTGAAATCTATATTCATCAATTCTGGGAAACAATGGAAAATATTGATGGACAAGATGTTGTAAAGGTAACTCTCAACGACAAGGAAGTCATTGTCACGGTTGCAGATCTTCGTACTATTCTTCTTCTGCCTGCTATTTAACCTGCTGACTATGTACTAACTCCGAATGAAGAGGCCATAATGCAATTCATGGTCAACATTGGCTATGATGAAGCTGCCGGAGTCATCACCAAACACTCCACTGTCGATCTGAAGAACATTCCTCAAGCTTGGAGGACATTGTACATTATGATCACTAAGTCGGTGTCTGGAAGAGACAACGGTCATGAGCATCCTAAACTCATGCACCTGCAAACTTTCTGGGGAATGGTCAAAAACAACACATTGACTATGCAAGCCTGATATGGGAAGATATGATGTCTCATCTCAAGAAGCCGGGGTCAAATGTTCCCTTTATCAGATATACAAAGTTGTTGATTCAAAACATTCTCGGGCAAAATCGGGACATCCCTATGAGAATTAACGACCCTAAGAATCATTTCGTGTTATATGAGCCTACATTGAACGTTGTCAGATTTAAGGACTCATCGACACGCAACCAAGAGTCTTCCGTCGTATTACTGGACTGCCTTCTCACTGACACAATCAAGAGTCTTCCATCGTATCTACGATATCAAGAAGCAGTGAGTGCAGCTAAAGTCGGGTTTATGGATGAGAAGACTTCTGCTGTGCCTACCAAGAAGACTAGAAGATCAGGCAGCACTGGTAGTACAGGAAGCACTGGGAGCGCTCATAAGTATCCAAAGAGGCATCCAAGCTTCAAGAAAAGAATCCCATCTCAGGTCGCTCGTCCTAATCCTAAACCAGAACCGACTCCAGAGGAAGACGACTCTGAAGCAACTAAGTCTGAAGAGGTGGTTTACTATTCCGAAATAGCTTCAAATGATACAACCTCACCGAGGTCAGAAGACAAACCACCAAGTCCCCAATCAGACAAAGGGAAGACACCAGTGACTGAAGAAGAAGAAGAAATTTCTGATGAAGATAAAGACCCAAAGGATGAACAACAATACCACAAAACTCTTAAGCAGCTGAGGATAGAGCATGCTGCTAAGGAATTCAACCTTCAGCAAACCAGAGGCCCTGGAGGTTCCAGTGGTAGAGCTCTCATCACACCAGTTCTTGATGCGGTTAATCAACCCGATAAGGGAACTGGTGCCACCACTAAGGAATCTATAGAGCAGCAACAACAAGAGTATGAGGTTCTGTTCGACTTTGAGGAAGACGAACAAGAAAAGACTGAGAAGATCACTAATGAAGATGTGGAGAAAGCGGCTAAGGAAAAGGCTGAGAAAGAGGCACGAGCTAAAGAGGAAGTTGATAGCTATCTTCAAGATAACCCTGAATACAATCCGGAACAATCTTCAGAGCCACCTCAAGACCCATCCACAACTGAATCATCATCTCACTCCTCACCACCACCATCTAAATAAACAACCACCAGATCATCATCCAGGTCGGTCAAGAAACCCACTGATACATGGGCATCTCGTGCCAAGACCAAGATCCAAAAGGTTGTCAAGCAAGCAAGAAGACGAAACGCAATTGACAAAAAGTTGAATCAGCTTGCTGACAGGGTAAACTTACTTGGTAATGAGATGAACAATTTCATGGAGGAAAGAGAACAGATCAAGTTATTCCTCAACAGAGACCTAAAAGGAGAAATGGACGAGCATATTAGGGACTATACTCATCATTTCCTTCTCCAAACTGTCCCTGGAGTAACTAAAGAAATGTTTGCAAAACAACTATACCCATATATGAAGACATTGGTCAGGCAAACAATTACAACAACACCGGTGGTTATACAAACCCGACCAGTTCAACCTCCTAATGTCACTGAAGCTGATTTGATTTCACAGCTGATAATACAGATGTCTCCTCGATCTCCAACTTTCACATCTGATGAATCAAAACTCTTTGAGGCATTGCTTGCATATCAACTGAAGACAACTTGCAAGGAAGCAGCTGGTCAGGAAAAGCGACCAAGAGACGATGATGATGCGGACAAGGATCCAAAGGCTAAGCGTCATAAGAAAACAGGCGAGTCCTCATCTATGCCTCCACCACCACCAAAGACCACCACCACTACTAGAGCATCTCAACAATCTCCTGCAACTGATAAACCTCGGGAGTTTGAGTCACCACCACCATTGGAGAAAACTGGTGATCACTTTGAATACACCGGTGGTGATGAAGAAGAAATTCCCGAGCCTCAGCAACAGCCCTCATCTCCACCATCAACTAAGCAGCAACCAAGACCATCATCCAAACCAAAGAAGAAGAGATCCAGCTATGTCGTCTCCTGGTTAGATGAAGATGAAACAGAAGAATAAGAATGGTTCAGCAAGCTAGTTGATGCTACACCTCGCTTACCGGAAGGCCAAGAACAGGTAGATGGTCGTACTATGGAGCATGTTAAGATTATCCAGGATAAGTTCAAGGTTAAGAAGATGACGAAAGAGGAGCTACGCCGGATCAAGAATGATGCATTTCAACTGCTAAAAGACAGCTCCGAAAGTGCCATTAAAGTCGAATACCATCTCGACAACATCGCATGAGCTATGTCTAACAACATTGATTGGCTCAACCCCGAATCCAACATTGACTTCACAAGACAGGATAAGAATCCATATTACACAGACTGGACCAAACCACTACCAACCATTGTGTAGGACCGATAATACTAATGATTCATGTGGTTCGGGGGGTCGGGGAAGCTCAAAGAATGAATAAGACATGGTATTATTTAGATTAAAGTAAAGGGAAGATGTGTGTGTTTCTAGAGAGAAGAAGAAGAAACCACATACACTTCTTTACAAAATATGAACTTCCTACCCTCCTAGTTGGGACTAGGAGGGGTATATATACTTAGACAAGTCTAACTTAGCACTATTGACTAAACTAGTCCTTGTGAATGAGTAAAAGAAGAAACTAATGCAATTCCCGTAATGACTTCACTTTAGCGAGGCTAACAATCTCTCCCCAAGTGATGTCATACGGGAGTTGCTTACAATGTTCCCTACAAGCAAAATTAAATACAAAAGATAAGCTCAGCAGCTCCAAGAGTGTCATCACAGTCTTCAAACTTCATGAATCTTCTCAGCTGCTATCTCTTTACTTGTAGAAGAACAATGCGAGCAAATCTAATTAGGGATTAAATCTGGCCTTTTTGCTCTCCCCTAATTAGTGCTCTCCCCCAAACTGACAACCTTTCTGATGAATTTCCTGAATTCGAAGAAGTCTTTTGATAATTAAATTAGAACCGTCTTTAGTCTTCTAACACGCAGCGGAAAATGTAGAAAAGACTGTCGACTCGTCCTTCTTCAAGATTGTCCGTTCGGAGGAATAAGATATCAACATCTTCATCTCACCAAATGCATTCCAGTTATCTTTCATATATCAAATCAGCCCATAATGTACACATTTCTCTCCCTTGATGGTTACGATTTATCGGAATCAGCATACAATTGTGTACATGACGCATTAACTGGAAGCATTCTATCATAAATCATATCAGCCCGTGAGAAGATGTCGATGAACAATACCATTTGAAATTGTCTAACTCATTTCAACCCCCTGTATCAAAATTCAACGGCTGTCTGTAGTAACCACATATGAAGATAACCCAATATGACGAACTTGAGGATGAAGTAAAATCTCCCGGAATAGTTACTTAAGCTTGTACTATCCTTGTGAAAAAGAACGGTGTACCCAATGTACAAAACCTCTTGACGTATCCTCAACTACGTGAGACACCGAAGTGATAGCAACTTTGTGGGTTAAGAGAGAAAGAATCACAAAAGTAACTAGATAGCAAGTCTTCATCACACTCAACATATTTGCCCAGACAAGTCATCTTCGCATAAGGGAAGAAAGAAAGAAGACGAAATAAGTAAATTCGCCCGTCAAACGTCACTTCACACCCAAATAGATAATAAAGAGTCATCTTCGTGGTCACGTTAAAATTCATCGAAAACTTTAGCCGTGAACGTGGTATCCTCCGTGAAAATATTACCATACCAAAATATTACCATACTTAAAATTAAGTTTTAAAACATTGTATCCCAAAAATTCTTTAGTATAAGAGAGTTTGGATAACACAAGTTTTACAACCAATTCAAATATTTATCCGTATTTTTCAGCCCAGTCAGTCCATAGAGTCAGCCCACAAATGAATGAATTCCAAAGCCCACGATCTATTTTATCCGTTCGGCCCATGAATGTGAAAGTATCCGGTTATATGTGTGAGGCCCACGATCCAATAGAACTAATACATCCTCATCCGGTTATAAATCAAATGTAAAAGGTACATTTAACCTAAACCTAATAGTCTCACACAGATATGTCCGCCTACCACATATACGTTTTTCTAAAACAGATCTGGGAAAACAATCAAGTCTCATATACTATTTCTCCCTTCCATGTGTCAATCACCATAGTAAACAAACATACAACATCATCATCAACTAATCTCATCTCAAATCTTATATCCGAATCACAAAAGTATACCGACCCTTTTACATCGTTTATGTGAAGCTTCAAGGTCTTGTAACAACCAAGGTCTCGGGTAGGTGATATTTTGTGTTTCGTTTAGATTTTTTGTTTACACGAAAGAAAGGGATGGCATAACATAATTGTTATAATCATTTCTTTAAATTTCGTATAGTATCACAGTCGGGTCTATGATGATATTTGATGAGTCGGACCTGTTTGTTTTTTTTTTTTTCATTTAGAGCTCGTTGACTGATGAAGTAATATGGAACTGAGGTCGTGAAGTTTTTTATTTTGGTATATGGTATGTTTGTGGTCGTGGTCGTGTTTACGCGTATCTTATTTCAGTCATTCCTTATGCGTAAAAACATGGCTTGGTCTTTATGCGTAACCTTACGTGTAACCAGGCGTAGTTATGCGTAGGTCATTTCTTAAGCGTAAGCCAAGGCTTAAGCGTAAAAGACCTTACGCGTAACTTTTTCTTACGCGTAACTTCACAGCTACGCGTAACTCCACTGTAGATTCTTCTTACGCGTAAGTTTAGGGTTTTGACCCTTTGACCACTTTTTCTGACGAGTTTTCCGACAGAAAAATCCGACCAGTCTTCATATAAAACCCAGAAAAGCATAAAAATGCTTCCTTTTTGCTGTTTTGACCATGAGAACTGAAGGTTTTGACCACTTTGTTTCACAGATATATGGGTACACAAAAAGATAAAAGTAACCTGTTTGGACCATTAAAAGACCAAGACAGATTTAAACAAAGTTTGGGACTTTTTGTGATACCAAGGATACCAGACATGAATAAACTGCTTTACCTACAAATCGGAAAAAATTTTTCCGACCACCAAAATAAGCATAAAAAACAGTTAAAAACATGATTCAAACCAACATAAATCAATAAAACAACAACCTTGGCTCGTTATACCAATTGTCAGGACCGATTACTATAAGATTTATGTGGTTTGGAGGTCTAGGTTGGTGGAAGAAGATGAAGATCTTCATCCTTTTTAGTGAGAGAAAGTTAGAGAGAGGGAGGAGAAAACAAAGGTTTTATTAAGAAACACACACAATACACTTAACCAAATGATTCACCTCACCCCTCATGGAGAGTCATGAGGGGTATATATAGGCCCTATCTTTGCCACATACACGATACTAGTCCCTAAGGGCAAAGTATACTACGCATCTAGTCCATTCCACGTAAGTGACGTTATCTTTAGAAAAAAGCGAGGCTAACAATACCTAATAACTAAATATCTAAGCTTAATTTGCTAAATATCTACACATTTACACATTTTAATAACAAAACCACATAAGTCTTTCTTTTTTTTTTCTCTTTGTCGACCTCCCCCCACCCAAGTCACCAATTTGACTTTCTAATTTGACCATAAAATTTACCATTATGCCATAGACTAGATATTTAGTTACTAGCACATTTATTCTACTAAAATAAAACATACAACAAATTATTTAGAAGTGAAAAGCAAGAAGTTCTCTCACCCTTTCATCCATGATATTCGGCCATAGCAAGAAGAAGAGAGAAAGCATAAAATTTTTCAAGATCCAAGTATTTTACAAGTCTTAGAAGTAATCTAATTAAGGTTTTGAAATATAAACCTCTAGGTTGATTATGTATTTGCAATAAAAATCCCTTCATCATTCAAGTAAGCATTTCATGATCTTCATAACTTTTTCATATCCATATCTATGTTATTTCATCATTTTTGCAAGAAAACATGCAAGTTACATGTGAATCTATACCACTTTTAATTTTTTTATTACTTATAATTAATATTTATCATCCTATAATTACTCCTTGAAACGTATCACTTTTGGTGATGTCTAGGAACCCATGACACCCTAAGAAGGTGTATGGTAGGATTAGAATAGCTTCGGCGTTGGTTTAAATTGGTTAGAATAGGTTTGGCGCGAGAAAAACCCATATCGACAACAATAAATAGTGGTCTGATCTTAAACGTGAAATCTGGAAAATTCGACAGTTTGTAAAATATTTTGGGCTAGATATTCAGAAAATATACTTTAAAAAGAAACCGTGGCCGCTTGAACGGGTTAAAACGGAGTTATAACGAAGAAGTTATGCTATTTTCAAGTTTGACGACGAAAAATATAAATCCAGAAAATTCAGCATACTATTTTAACTTTTTACGAGTCAAAAATGAGTCTTAAGCGTTATAAAATGTGTCGACTTATCAAAAATATATTAGTATATATTATCACGATTACGAGGATATATAAAACGTAGAAAGCGGACTTATAACGACTAAGTTATTCACATTTTAAACAAGTTGCCGTAACTACTTTATATAAGCATAACTAATATATTTTCTAATAGACAAACATATCGGCCGCAATTGACCATGTTGAGGGTTGTTTTTAACATTGATGGAGTACTTTTTATGAAACGATGTCTTCTAGTAAAAGTAAATTCGCCTAGCCTATTTTCCAAAACGTCCAACCGTTCGTCAAACGGAGTTGTAACGAGTAAAATACGGTCACTTAAACTTTGCCGAAAATCACCCTTAAACAATATTTTGGATACAAGTACCATACTTTACCTATGTTTTTCTTCATGATCGAGACCTCTAGGACAAAAACTTAAATGCTAAAACTTTGAGGTAATGATACAAGCTTCCCAAAACCGTTGAGTTTGTTTCCTAACGCTCGACGTGCACCATTTTACGACTAGCTTTTCGAGGCCATTTAGTCACTTTCATGAGAATTTCAACGACATTATTTTACGATGAAAAGTTATAATTTCTTAATAAATCACTGAATGATTATCGTAGGATATCATTTCGACGTAAATACTGGTAAAGTATTTTGTAACTTGACAAGAGGTCATAAACATATATTTCGACGATAAACATTATTTTGAAATGTACAAGTGGTATGGATATCATATGAGTTTGCATGCACGACATTGTTTCATGACTTATATTAGAGCACATCATTCATATTAGGTTGCGGATAGAGATCGCACCTCATTTCTGTGCATCCACTTTGTCATCATAACTATTGCAACAGGTGAGTTCGTAGCCCCACTTTTACTCGTTTAATTGTTTTATAAACTCTTCGGGGGAGATACATGCTCAACTACTTGCTTTTTACAAATACAGATACTCAAAACATTTACACTTTTATGCTACGCTATACTTTTTATACTTGATTGCATAATACTTGATAGCATTTATACTTGATTGCATTACACTTGATTGCATTATAAATGATTGCGTTATATACTTGATTGCGTTATACTTGATTATGTTATACTAAACTTGAAAGTCTCCCAACATACACTGAGCAGTCCCCTCGTTCGCATGATAAGTCTCTTTGGATAACACATGCATTGAGTTTCGGAGATGAAGTAAAACTAATGCTATTACTTTCCTTATGAGCAACACAAAGTCTCCTTGGATAACACACGCATTGGGTTTCGGAGATGAAGTAGAACCAATGCTATTACTTTCCTTGTGAGCATCATACCCACCTGAGTTTCTGGAGATGAAGTGGAGACTCATGGCTAATTGAATAAGTTGATGCACGTGTACGCGATCAATATACTAGTTACATACTTAAAACATTTATACTTTTAACTACTATGATACATGCATACATGATTGACGTACTATTTTTAGCAGTGGGTTGTAAACATACAGGTTGCAAGTTTTGTATGGGCGGAACTTGGAACTGAGTGGATTTACAATGCCTTTGCTTTGTGACCTCATTTGACAACGTGTGCTTGAACATAAACTCGACATATTTTGGCAGTGGGTTGTGAACACACAGGTTTCAAGTTTTGTATGGGCGGAACTTGGAACTGAGTGGATTTACGATGCCTTTGCTTTGTGGACTATTCTATATGACCAAAAACTTTGCCTTTGTTGCATGAACGCTCTTTAAAAGCTTTACTTGTTAACCAAACTATATGAACTCACTCAACCTTTATGTTGACACTTTTTAGCATGTTTTATCTCAGGTATCTAAGGCATTCACTTCACGGCATGCATATGGACATATCATAGAGTCGTGGTGACGACGCGTCTCACTTGGGTTTTATGAACTTTAAAAACATCGTTTGGCTTGTATCAAATTTATTTCCGTACATATTGATTTTATTTGGGACCTACACTTTGTAAACTCTGATTATTTTACTAAATCAAACGATGTATTTTCCAAACGACACTTTAGGTCGTTCGATATAACTGTAACTTTGATGCTATGACAGTCCTCCCCAAGGTATTCCATTCCGCTGCAAAACACTTAATTTGGGGGTGTGACAGTAATCAGCCGTCCGAATCCCGTGAGAGATAGTTGGCATTACATTGAACAAGTTCAAGTAATGACCCACATCTTCAGGACTCCATTCTTGAAAAGAATCTCCTTAGCGGGATTTCCAGCACTTACAAGTTCGAACTTCGAGGGTGTTAACATCATAGTGTGAAAACACGTCTCTAATTCTAGCAAAGGCTGTTCCTGAACTTGAGTCCCTCAAGTAGGATAACACGATATACCGAAGTACATCTACAGTTCAGATGAGTCGCTGAGGTACACCGAAGCATCACCCTACGACTGTAGACCGTTTGAGATAACACTAAGCGTAACCCACAAGGAGTTACCGAAGTGACCTGCTATCAGGGCTGTTTGATGTTGACTCTGGCAGGAGTTTTCATTCAATCATTGAGGATCACAATTGTGAACCCCTCATAAATGTTCTCGACAGATTGCTAAGATCTGTGTAGGACTCTAGAATCGTATCACTTGCGTCCTTAATGTTGAACGACAAGTGATGAAATGTCAAGTGTTCCTAAGAGATCTTTTGATGAATCTCGTGGCTCTAGACTCAATAGTGCGCTTTGGTTTTCTTGAGTGGAGACTAGGGAGAGGGTCTCCTTCTTCTACCAGCAATCTCTAAGAGAATGCCGATAGTTTACGTAGGGTTCCCTGTGAGAATGAAACAAGCTTCTATTGAGAGAAACTTGAGTGGCTAAGAAGGTTTAGTGCATGCGTCACTGGGTCCATGACGACTTTAATCTTCAATACCGGTGTCATCTAGCGACAACCAGTAGCATATGTATTGAACCCGGTGTCTGCCCTAAGTTGAATAATTTGGAGGGCTATTTCTTTTCACCCTTTTCTTTACTTTTCTTTTTAATTCTTCAACTACTTCTTTCTTCGATTCTCATTTTCTCCTTTTTATTATCATACCTAAGGACTTCTAAATACTAACTATTGGTGGTATCCTTGGGTAGATCCCTCCGGCTCTGGCGGATCATAGGACGTTTATTCCTAAACTTAGTCACCTTATAACTCCATGACTATCCTATGTTGCCATAAAACCATTTTCTCGAAAATCTCTCAAAGTGTTTATGAATTAAAACATGTTTGTAACACTTCGAGTTGCATTTTCATAAATACTCCCCCTCCACACGTACTTAAGTGTTTTGACAGAAATCTACACGGTGAGGGAAGAGCTCGTACTTTTGAATTGATGGACTCAAGATAGACAATTCCCCGCGAGGCACGGTTACGTTGTATATTTAAAGAGTTGCATTGTCAGCTTTTAGGTGACAACTAGCTCTAATAACTACCTTGAAGGTGTGGACAAACCTTGAAAAGGTTGTCAAACCCGTCAAAGTTCATGTCTATCAAGAGTTTCTCGAAGAGGTACAATCTACTCGGATAAGTCTTGGAAGACAAATATTTTCTATGTATGACAGTTCAGATCTCGTCAATTCATGGGCTAAGTCTTAGCAAACGATGATTCAATCATATTTACAACATATTTATATCACACAATTTTTCTCCCCCTAAAAAATGGCATATTAATGTTATTTTTGATGAAAATTTGATATCGAATATGACCATTTCGAGTTTTGTGGGAAGATTTCCATGAAGAACGTTTTGTGAACAAAGATTTTTAGCAAATACTCCCCCTCAACAAGTAATATTAACTTTTGAGGTTTTGAAAAAAACATAAGGGGAAGTACTTGTTCTTTTGAGCAAAACTTTTAAAATGATAAAAGTTTTGATAAGTTTTACTCAAAAGTAAGAAGCTTTCGCTCCTTTTATAAGGATTGTGGCACTGATGCGTACCACAGTGTCCTTTCATTACAAGTACGGGTTGTACACTGTTATGTGTGCACAAGCCATAGTCAATATACAGATCATATAATCCAAATGTCAATCAAGATAGTTTTAAAGAGTACCAGACAATCAATCAAGTAGACCAGGAGTTCTCTCTTGACGTTGATATCCCGTAAGCGAGAAACTCTGTCTTCCACCCACAAAGCTTTCAAGGTTCCGCATCTGATCTCGATGAAACAACCTTTCATCCAACCTCTTGATTATCTTCTTAACATCCTTCCTTTCCTCAGAATTCCACCTCTTTTTTGACCCAATTCCTTGCTGTATCTCCTTCAACCGATACGCTAACCCATCACGAACCTTCTTCAACGTGTGATCACAGAATTTGTGAACCTCGTTGTACGCCAAGAAGCAGTGATGGTGAAGTTCACTACGGTAAACAACTCCAAACTTCGGTCTCTTTAAAATGGTGTACTGAGAGAGTTGGTTTATGTCAGGAAAGTGTAGCAATGGTTTTATGAGGTTGACTTGTTTCTGGTAAGATTCCACAGCAAGTTGAAGATCTTCAACACGTTCCTGGATCACTCTGCTTCGAATGAATATCAACAATGCTGTGATGTACTGGAGCTGAATGTTGGTGGAGAATTGTCTCATCCGACCTTGTACCTTAGCAAAGTACATGTCTTCGATGTCGTTGAGCGACAACCTCGGAAAATCAGCTTCAGTAAAGTCATATTCTTGCTCCTCTTGTCGTTTGACTTTTATCTCCTTTATGAATGAGTAATCCCACTTCGTAGCCAGAGAGACATTCATGATGGCAACGATCCTTTTATCACTAAACACCTCTTTGTTTGACTTTTGAACTTGGCAGCATCTGTAGTATAGTCTTCTCCTTTCTGGCCAATGGTGAATGCCATACTGAGCATCAAGATCATAATCCACCACGTTGTCAACGAACATTCTGAGCATCAAGATCATAATCCACCACGTTGTCAACGAACCATGTTAAAGGTGAGTGATGTAGCGTACTTCTTGCTGATGTCGCTACCGTGTTGCAGAAATTCCAGGTCATTGTTGAAGAAGTATTGGTAGGGAATCTTGGGTTGTTCTGGTCGACCATGACCTGTTTTTACGCTTAAGAAATGAAGAAGATACGCGTAAAATAGACCAAAACCACTTCGACCACAAAGACCATATACCATTTACAACATCCATCAACCTCAGCTACTATCGAACATCTTCAGTCCAAAAACAAAACCTAAATTTAACTAGACTCAACCCAAAGGACCCTCACAAATCTCTCCTCAACTCCATTCAACAATAATTCGAAACTGAAAATATACATTATCTCAGATTTGGTTCAATTTTTTAATCTTTTAAAGATTTTTCAATTGACCATCAATCCTCATCGATCCTTTTGGAAACCTTGTTTCCTTAATATCCGATTCTGTAAGAAATGAGTCATAACAAGGCTGTTATAATCATTTTTTTTGATCGGTTAAGAAAAATAAAAATAAAACAAAACAACATGTTACACCTACCCGAGACCCCCTCGGGTCTTGAAGCCTTCACAAGCGTTCTTGATTCGAATGGAGCATATAATGAAGAGATTAAGTACGATTGTTTGTTTGGGTGTAATGTTTGAGTTGTTTAATTTTCGGGTTATGCCAAAAGATTGATGATTGTTATAAAGATGAGAAGTGATTTGAGTGGATCACTTTGATGAGATCTGTTTTTTCTTGTGTGAAAAGATGGGGGCGCTTGTTTGAGTTTAGGGTTTGGGAGAGACAAATGTTATTTAGGGTTATAATTTGTGTCTGCTTCCCTTGTTTTATACGAGGCATATTAAGGTTTAACCGGGTATGATATGCCTTGCTGATTGGATCGGGTATTTGATTAGATTCATGGATACATCATTTGATTGGGGATTGGGCCTTGAATCGAATACTAGGCAGGTTTATCCTAAGTGTATCCGAATCTTGGGATTCTTGATATTATTCGGTTGTGGGCTGATACCCGAAGGGATTTGTGCTTTTGATCATTTGATGGGTAGTAATATGAAATGGAACAATACTTATCCAAATATTTTTATACAATATTTTGGATATAAATTATTAATTGCATTTGGTCAAAAGTTGGTATATTTGGTATGGTATATTTTTCACGGAGGGATACAATATTCACGGCTTGAGCGAAATCTGAAAAATGGCTACGGAGTTTTTGTACGGTCTTATTGACGAGGAATAGAAGTGACGTTTCACGGGTGGACTTCTTTGTCTTTGAGATAAGTCGATGGTCTCAAGATAACTTGTTGGAGCACATTATGAAATTTGAAAATCTGGTTATAACTGGTAAGGAGTTACGTTGTAGTGCTCACAGTGTGTAACCATCACTTTAAGGAGTTACGTTGTTGTGCTCAGTGTCACACGAAGTTGTGGATTGTTCAAAAATTTAGAACAAGCAGCAAGTCACAAGTTGGGATGCTTACTTCCTTTTCAAGTTAGTTGTACCGGGCTATCTCCATATGTGGTCATTACATTTAGCCGGTGAATTCAAAGGAGGTTCGATTTAAAGGTTGGTTTGAGAGAAATGTGTATTGAGAGTATCTTTGCGACATATTCTCACGGAAATTATGATCAAGCTATGATGTTAATATTGCATCAAAGAAGGTAATACGGCATGTACGCAACATTATGATGATTCCGATAGCTCGCAACCATCAGGAGGGAGAAGTTGGTATTTCATCTTCCGTGATTGGATTACGAAGGGATTTTTGCTTAAGACTGAAGAAGGAGAAGTAGTGTGGTGTACATCGGGTTTTTACCAACTTGGATGCAATACTAAGTGAGTTATGTTGTCACGATGTTCCCAGAACGACAACCATTGTGCTTCAAGAGTTTACTTTCTCCGCTGCGTGTCTGAAGATTAAAGACGTGTTGGAAGAGTGTTGTCGGTTCAGGAGGGAGCATAGAAAGAAAAAAGGCTCACTAGTTAGGAGGGAGTAATAACCTAACTAGACCGTTACAGTTGAAGTTCAGAGCTACAAGAAGATCATTTGCCGAGGTCATCGGAAGGGAGAACTTCAAGTTTGCCTCAGTATCTAGACTACAGAGACTCTGCACTTCAAGAAAGTCAACATTGTTCATTACTATTGTAATTTACTTTGTTTTGTATTTATAGGTCTCATTGTAACCATTCACGTGTGACGCTATCTTGGAGGGAGATTGTTAGCCTCGCTTTTTTCTAAAGATAACGTCACTTACGTGGAATGGACTAGATGCGTAGTATACTTTGCCCTTAGGGACTAGTATCGTGTAAGTGGCAAAGATAGGGCCTATATATACCCCTCATGACTCTCCATGAGGGGTGAGGTGAATCATTTGGTTAAGTGTATTGTGTGTGTTTCTTAATAAAACCTTTGTTTTCTCCTCCCTCTCTCTAACTTTCTCTCACTAAAAAGGATGAAGATCTTCATCTTCTTCCACCAACCTAGACCTCCAAACCACATAAATCTTATAGTAATCGGTCCTGACAGGTATAGAGTTAACTAGAAATAAATCTTAACGGAACAAAATAGAATATATTGAAGTCATAAAAATTATAAAAATACATTTCTTACAAAAATTTAGTGAAATAATAATTATCGAGTAGAATTTACGAAAACCGTCGTAATATATAAATATAACAATTTATATACCAAATAAATTTAAGACACCGGGTAAACTAATAATATTATTTTTATAATCTTAATATGAGTATAAAAATATATCGGGATAATTTTTGGAAGTGTCGGAATCAAATGTTCAAAATAATTAATTACGCGATAGCGTTTATTTAATAAGAAATATATATACGTTAATGAAATATAAATTTGAAAAATGACCGGAAATTGAGAATTGTGACATTCTTCCCATGTCAGAGGAATCACGTCCTCGTGATTCGATTATTGATAACTATAGCCCAAACCGCGACAAGGGTTCTAAAAGTTTATGCTCGTGTATGGTCTAAATGATTATGTCAATGCTCATGCATATGAGTTCCTCATCCAACTAGGTACGTTCTCGTGCTATTGTGACCATTTCCCATCCTAAAAACATGCTCTATTATGGTTTAGGTTTGGTGAGGCAAGCTTTCCCATTCTCGAGCGAAATTTTCAAAAGACTTTTAGGTAACCGATTTTTACTTAATCCCACAACTCATCAAACAAGAACTGTCATACGATTAGGCTAAATCGGTTTAGGTAACAACTTGTTTCTAGCTCGATCTTTGTGATGAGTGTGTAAATACTCATCATTTTTGTACAAAATAAACTGCAAAATCATCTGAAAACACTCAGAAACACATCAAAATGATCAAAATATCACAAATCAGTGTTTTATGTGTTTCAAATGCAAAATTATCAAAATCAGATGAAAAACGTATCAAGTTTGCAAAATTGGCAGTTTTAGTCCCCCAAGTTTCATAAATTGTCAAAAATAGTCCCTGAGCCATAATTTCAAAAGCAAAAGTCACCAAAGGTCCTTTTAAAATCAAAAGTTGTCAAAATAAGTCCTTTGGTGAAAAATATACAAAGTTTGAGAAATTTACAAAATTGGTCCTTCAAGTTTAAAATTTGGCAGAAATGGCCCCTGGAAAATGGCAAATTGGCAAGTTTGGTCCTTGTATTTATTGAGATTGTCAATTATGGTCCCTTGAAGCAACTTGGCAGAATTGGCAGAATAGGTCCTTGCATTTTCAGATTTGACAACAAAGGTCCTTGTGATTTAAAACCTTTTATCTCCCATTTGGACCCTATCAAACCCATATGACCCTGCCACCCTTTTTGGACCCCTGTCTTTAACCAAATTTGACCCCCCCTTTATAATATCTGGTCAAAGACCAGTCAAATCCACACCCCTATCCCCGTTTTCCCTCTCCCTTTGTCTGCCCACCATACCCAGCCACCAACACCACCCACCAGCCTCCTTCTCACCTTTCCATGTCCCCCCTCCTCAGCAAGCTTCCAAGAAGCATTAAATGCTCCTTCACCCACCATATCAACCCCTTTTGGCAGTTAACCATTTTGGCGCCAAAACACCATTTAAACGGTTGAGATCATTCCATAGCCATCCAATGGCTAAGATTTGCTGGGATCCACTCAGATAAGTGAGAGAAAGACTTTGGAGCTTATAAGAGTCCAAGAGGAAGCAAGTTTGGTAGTAGTTTTAGTTTTTATAAAAATGTATGTCGTTTCTTTAATTACCATGTTTTAGATAAATTGTAGTTGTAATTTTCAGCTTATTTGTATTAATCAACAACTTTTCAGTGTATTGCAAGTTATTTCCAATCTCAGTTCCAAGTTTATGTGCAAATTTCAAATTTTAAGCTACTGTTGCATCTTTCATTTTCAAACTCTAAGTCCCAAGCTTCAATGAGCTTCTTTATAAGTTGAAACAAGCTTATACTAGCTTATAATAGCTTTTCATAAGCCTGTGTTTAAGTTTGGAACAATATTTGACACTGGTCAACAAAAGTCAAAGTTGGAGCAAACTGGTACAGAAGTGATATGGTTTGATTCAGAAAGGAAAATGGGTTGAAATGGAAGCTTGGGGTTAAATTGGATAGGTTAGAGTTCTTTATTTCAATGTGGCAGGCCATAGTGGCTATTGGACACTTGTAAGTGGTTTCCCTTAATTCTTAGCATAATTAGTTTTAGAAATTCAAAGTTGTTAAAACCTGTTAGTTCATCAGTGTTTAGGTCAAAGTAATCTAGTTTGATCATTTGTGTATGATTAGTTAGGTGTTATCTCATTTAAATTTGCAAATCAGTAAGTTAAAGGGTGTTTGGGATTGCTACATTTTCTGCATTAAAGACCTAATCAGTGTTTATCTGTTGTTGATTCATGTTTGTTTAGTCTCATTTAACTCATTTCTGTCAATATTGTATGCCTGCAAGCTCAAAAAGTCAAAGTTTCTTGTTAATCTGCCTACTGTTAACTGTGTGGATTTTTAGAATTGCAAAACCTTGATTTGTGTTAAGAAGTGTTAACCATAGCTTGCATTATATTCATTACACCATATTACTTCATATTCAGTCATAAAAATTGGATCAAACTTCACTTTAGTCAACTGTGTATCTGTTTTCAAAAAGTCAAAAATGTCAAAAATTGGTTTTGTGCAGAAAGTGCAGCATCTGCACAGGTTTCACTAAAGCTTTCCAAGGTCTGAATTTTTGGCTATAAGTAGCCTACTAGGAGGTCTATAGGACCTCACATCTGTTTTCAGCTCAAGCCCTCTGGTTGAGCTTGTGCATAGGCTCAAAGTGTGGTCCTAGTCCCCTGCTCACAGGACTCAGTATTAACTGAGTATTTTCTCAGCTTTTGTGCAACTTGCACAGAGCTTGTATAAGCTTGTTAAGGGGTAGTCTTTTGGTTATCAGTAGTTGTTTAGGTCTAGTTTAAGTCTTGATAATTGGTTTTAGGTTTGTAGCTTAATTGGGTGCTTATTTTTGGTCTGCAAGATGACACCTAAAATCTGTCTTAGCTTAATATCATAAACATCAAAGCTGTGAAATTGTGCTAATCAGTGGTTATAGCTTGTTGATTTCTGGTTCATTTGGTCATTTTTAGTATTCCATAGTTTCTGTTTCCAGTGTGGTAGCTTATTTGCTCAATTGCTTATCAAGTGCTTATTTCAATAAGCACTTGATTGATCAGTTTCATTTTCTTCCACATAGCATACTTTTTTTCCATTTTTCCTAGCTTCTTAACATCATTTTAGAGTTTTCCTGAAATTTTGAGATTTTTCCTAGCTGTTTTGCTATTTTTCTTGATTTAATCTAGTTTTTAAGCATTTTTAATTAGCATTAAATACAAAAAATTCAGAAAAGGTTCAAAAAAATAAATTTTCAATTTTCTTAGGCTTAGATAAATATAAAAAGTAAAAAAAATAATTTTCCATATTTTTCATAGTTCATTTGGTAATTTTTAGTGATTTAATTAGTTTTTAATAGTTTAAAATTCCTAGAAAATAGAAAAATAGTCATAAAAATACAAAAATAGTTTTGAAAAGTCTATTTTGATATTTTAGACTTTTCCAAGTCTTAATCTTATTTTTCTAGCCTAATTTCCTATTTTCTTGTATTTTAGGTAATTAATTAATAATTAAAAATAGTTTTTAATTAGATAATTAGGTTTAAAAATAATTTTCTTTTTTCTATAAATTTTCTTTTATCATTAGGATTGTAAAAACATCATTTTCATATTTTTAGGGTTAATATTGATTAAGTTTCACTTTTTATTTTGTACGTAACGTAGTTTTCAATTTAAACGTACGTTTTAGGTTTTAAACGTTCATCACTTTAATAATAGTGATAGCGTTTATTTAATAGGTTTTATCTTTTTAACTTTCTTTAATTTGCATTTAAGGCGTTTTTAATTTGTTGGCTTTTCCTTAGTTATAATAATCACAATCCTTTTTCCCGTTCAAATCTCGCGATCACTAAACGTTTGATAATCCATTGCATAGCTCGCTGGGACATAACGACCCGGGGAGACTCTATACTCCTCAGATCTTCATTGATTTTGTGCTGAAGCTGTTTTAAGTCTGTTACGACTTGACGGTTTTGCACGCATCAAATTTTTGGCGCCGCTGCCGGGGAGCTGTGCTAATTGTCTTCCGTCTAGCAGATTAGTTGTTTGAGCCTCACTCTTTGTTCATATCATCCATCCATCTATCTATATATATATCCATATTTTTCTTAAAAAAAATCCAAAAACCCAAAAAGAACCAAAAACGTATAAAACACAAAAATATTTTTTCTTTTGTTTCTATATATGTATCAAAAATAAAAATACAAAAAGAATCGTCGTTTTCTTTAATAAATAACAACTTAAAAGATTACCACCGAAAACCAAGGCAGTGCACTACCTAACTGGGGGTACGACCATAATAAGTTCCCGAACTAAAGATTTAAAACTTGCCTTTGTGTCCTTGTGATTGGTGTACCTTTTTCAAAGAAGCCATTCATCTTGGATTATTGGTTAAGTTCACTGTTGTTTTGCCTCGATTTGTGTTAATTGATTTTGTTGTGATATCGACGTTTCAGAACCAGAAAACCCAAAAAGATTCATCTCACCCTGATTTTTATAAAACGTCTTCATAATTCTCATTCTCATCTGAAATATCTTCATAATTCCATTTCTCACCTTAGCTCTGAGTTTCCTTAGAGTTAACTCTAGTGCATGCGCACTCGTTCTTCTAGATCATTGAGTCCTTTGCGTGATCTAGCAGAAATTCCAAGGAGACGTTCTCGTAGACGTGCTGCCCAAATAGTCGAACCCGAGATTCGTACTATTTCTAACAACACCATGGCAGACGAACGTACTATGGCGGAAATGCTCCAGGCACCCACCGAGGGTTATGGAGATGCCATTGTTTTACCCGTAATCAACTCTGATCACTTTGAATTGAAGACACATTTGATCCAACTTGTGTCTACAAATCAATTCCGCGGGTCTGATCGAGAAGACCCGTATGCACACATTCGTTGGTTTAACAAGTTAACCTCAACTATCAATTTCAAGGATGTGCCACAAAAAGTCATCAAATTGATGCTTTTTCCATTCTCTCTTGAGGGGACAGCCCGGATTTGGCTGGAAAAAGAACCCCCTCGATCTATCGAAACTTGGGAGGATCTTGTTCAAAAGTTTGTGAATTACTTCTTTCCTCCATCAAAGACGACTAATCTTAAAAATGAAATTTCTGGATTTCGTCAAAATTTCGATGAAAACTTTGGAGAGGCATGGGAGAGATTCAAAGATCTCCTCAGGAAATGCCCCCATCATGAATTCACGGAGCTTCAACAAGTAAATATCTTTTACAATGGGTTGAACGGAAACAATCAAGATTCCTTGAATGCAGCCGCAGGCGGCAATATCTTGAATCGTAAACCTAAAGATGTGATTGAGATTTGCGAGCAAAAATCAAAAGTTCCTATTTCTCGCAACAAAGTCAATGTTCCGAACACTCCTTCTTCTTCATCCGGTAACTCTTCCGAGTTAGCCGCTCCATTAGCCGCTCTAACGGACATCATCCATTGTATGATAAAAGAGGTAAAGGAAATCAAAAGCGAAATTCATAAGCCGGAACCAATCAAAGCCGTAAACAAGGTGTGTGAAACTTGTAGTGGTCCACACGCGTATTATGATTGTCAAGCAACCGATGCTTCCTTTTACCAAGCTCCCGTAGCTTCGGTAAACCACAATCAATACCGACCACAGGCTGATCCTCACTACCGTGCACCTAACGGTATGACACCACCTGGTTTTCCTCCTGTGCAAAACCATGGCAATCAAAATGGCTTTGTTCCGAATCAAGGACAAAATTTCAATCAAAACCGGAACAATTTCAACCAACCTCAACCATATCAAGCTCCTAATCATCAAAGTTATCAACCACCTCCTCAAGCTCCCATGCCAAATGACTTCATGAAAATGACTGAGTCAAACATGCGTTCTATGCAAACTCAGATCAATAACATGAGAGTTGAGCTTAAAAGGGAAATTGATACCACAATGTCTCGGCAGACAAATGAGTTAAAGAATATGATGAGCAGTTTCATGAACATGAATATGAACAAAGCTTCGCCATCTTCTGGAGGACTCCCAGGCAATACTATTCCCAATCCTAATGCCGAGTTGAAAGCCGTCACCACTCGTAGTGGTAAGACGCACAATGGACCTACGACTCCAATGCCCCCTCCTCCTGTGGCATTTAGTCAAGTTACCAAGGAGACAACGGACAAGGTGCATTATTCAAGCCCACGAAGTACCGCACACGTCCCACCTTCGGTAGTCCAAGCTTTAAGTCCGGAACCCGATGTTCCGAGGAAAAATCCTGAGCCAGAAAACACTTCCATCCCGGCTCAAAAGTCTAGTCAGCTTCCTTACCCATCAAGAATGAATGATGAGAAGCTCAAAGACAAAAACAAAGAGCAAATGGAAAAATTTTTCCAAATCTTCAATGAGCTTCACTTTGATATAAGCTTCGTTGATGCTCTCGTTCTAATGCCTAAATTTTCATCCACGCTTAAAGGCTTACTCACCAACAAAGATAAGCTATCAGAGATGGCTAAAACCCCTCTCAATGAACAATGCTCAGCGGCCATTCTTAATAAGCTTCCCGAAAATCTTGAAGACCCTGGCCGGTTTTTAATCCCGTGTGATTTCTTGGGGATGTTTCAATGCTCCGCCTTGGCCGATCTTGGCGCTAGCATTAACCTCATGCCACTCTCAGTATGGAAGAAACTGTCTCTTCCTGAACTTTCATCCACTCGTATGACACTCGAGCTAGCGGATCGTACCGTAACTCGTCCACTTGGGATAGCCGAGGATGTCGTGATGAAAGTGGGAAAATTTCACTTTCATGCTGACTTTGTTGTAGTAGACTTCGATGCAGATCCTAGAGTTCCCCTTATCTTAGGGAGAGCTTTCTTGAAAACGAGTCGTGCTCTGATTGATGTGTTTGCGGAAGAGTTGACCATACGGGTTGACAACGAAGAGCTCACGTTAAATATTAACCAAGACTCCAAACCTCTATACAAAAAGAGTGTTGCCACAATTGATCAAAAATCTGAAAGAATCAATGCAACACTCTCAAATTTCACGGTTAAGAGTGTTCAACAAAAACGTGCTGAGCTCAAAGCTTTGAAAATTACCCCTGGTTCAAGCAAATGGTTTGAAAGCTGTACCAGGGATGTCAAGAGTGTTCTTGATGATGACGATGATCTAGAATCGGAGACTTCATCGGAAGTGGTGGAAACTGCTAGCTCTAAGAGCACACCACTTGTCCCACCTCCGGCATCAGTTTGTCGCATCGAGATTGTTAAGTCTGTGGATGAAACTAAACTCTCTTCAGTTTCATCTGAGTTGGATGATGATGTTTGTGATCCAATGGGAGACATTCTTCCCATGGATGAATTGCTCAAAAAGAATCCATCATCTTCTAGTCTTATTCCCGACTCTTCCATCCCTTCTCTCACTCCTGATGAGGAAGATGACAACTTTTGGAATGAAGTCGAGGCCTTTCTTAGTGATGAGTCAATTCCAATGGGAATTGATAACACTTACCTTGATCCGGAGGGAGACATCCTTTTTCTGGAAAGTCTGTTGATTGAAGAACCATTTCCCACCCTCCCTCCCGGACATCTTCTTGACAATCACCATCTAAGCTTCAAGTTTAAGCTTAAAGATGTCAAAACTGGTGATTTGCTTCTCTCTGCTGAGGAATGGACATGCATTCTCATGTACGTCTTTATTCCATTCTTCACAGATGGTGTGGTTGCTCTTTCCCTTTTCTCTTTCGGGAATGAGGACACCATCTTTGACCCCGGTATCATCCTTTATAGTTTCTACTATTAAACAATACCGAGGTTGTATCTCGTCGGTGTGGAACTTTCTGATGTTCATATGTTTATTACCATTGTGAACGAAAGTCCGATCGAGATTGGTTTTCCACGTTACTTTCCCCATGAACTAAAGAATGCGGGGATCGAGTCAAGCTAGCGACTCGGTAATCAAAAACAGTAGCATGCCATATGGGTTTTCACCCATATTTCTGTCTTCTCACCTCTTTCTACCACCCTAGTGTGGGGGGGTTGCCCACATGTTTCAAAAAAAAAAAAAAAAAAAAAAAAAAAAAAAAAAAATCTTCTTTCTAAATAATGGCCGTAATATTTCCCTTTTACGTTCTTTGTCTCGGCATAACCGCCGGTACCTTGAATATTGAGGGCAATATTCATTTCTAAGTGTGGGGGGGATTCTCACGACCTTTATCATGTAAATATACCGCCTAATCCCCCCATTTTTGGCCAAATTTTTTTTTGGAGTAAGTGTTTTACACTTTCTCATTTGGTTATCAGTCCGCCATGTCTGTAAGACTAAAGGATTGGCTAATCCAGGAGCAAACGGCTCTTGGTAAAGATACCTCAAATCCGTTGACGGCTTGCAATTTGCCCAAAATTGTATGGTATTCAGCTCACCATATCCTAAAAAGTGAAGAGTTGGCTAGCCCGCAAGATTATGGCTTGTGGTAAAGGCAGTGGAAAATCCATAATTGGTAATCAGCTCACCAAAGATAATATTGATAATTTATCTAAGAGTTGGCTAGTCCAGAAGGGTACGGCTTCTGGTAAAGACAAATCAAATCCGTTGGAAGCTGGTGGTTTGCTCAAAATCACATGGTTATCGGTGTACCATGGTTCTTACTTGAACTGAAACATTTGGCTACTCCAGAAGTAATGGCTTTTGGTAAAGAGATTAAAATCCATTATGTTTTCTCAAATCATTGCTAGGGACTAGCAATATCTCAGTGTGGGGGATTGATGAGTGTGTAAATACTCATCATTTTTGTACAAAATAAACTGCAAAATCATCTGAAAACACTCAGAAACACATCAAAATGATCAAAATATCACAAATCAGTGTTTTATGTGTTTCAAATGCAAAATTATCAAAATCAGATGAAAAACGTATCAAGTTTGCAAAATTGGCAGTTTTAGTCCCCCAAGTTTCATAAATTGTCAAAAATAGTCCCTGAGCCATAATTTCAAAAGCAAAAGTCACCAAAGGTCCTTTTAAAATCAAAAGTTGTCAAAATAAGTCCTTTGGTGAAAAATATACAAAGTTTGAGAAATTTACAAAATTGGTCCTTCAAGTTTAAAATTTGGCAGAAATGGCCCCTGGAAAATGGCAAATTGGCAAGTTTGGTCCTTGTATTTATTGAGATTGTCAATTATGGTCCCTTGAAGCAACTTGGCAGAATTGGCAGAATAGGTCCTTGCATTTTCAGATTTGACAACAAAGGTCCTTGTGATTTAAAACCTTTTATCTCCCATTTGGACCCTATCAAACCCATATGACCCTGCCACCCTTTTTGGACCCCTGTCTTTAACCAAACTTGACCCCCCCCTTTATAATATCTGGTCAAAGACCAGTCAAATCCACACCCCTATCCCCGTTTTCCCTCTCCCTTTGTCTGCCCACCATACCCAGCCACCAACACCACCCACCAGCCTCCTTCTCACCTTTCCATGTCCCCCCCTCCTCAGCAAGCTTCCAAGAAGCATTAAATGCTCCTTCACCCACCATATCAACCCCTTTTGGCAGTTAACCATTTTGGCGCCAAAACACCATTTAAACGGTTGAGATCATTCCATAGCCATCCAATGGCTAAGATTTGCTGGGATCCACTCAGATAAGTGAGAGAAAGACTTTGGAGCTTATAAGAGTCCAAGAGGAAGCAAGTTTGGTAGTAGTTTTAGTTTTTATAAAAATGTATGTCGTTTCTTTAATTACCATGTTTTAGATAAATTGTAGTTGTAATTTTCAGCTTATTTGTATTAATCAACAACTTTTCAGTGTATTGCAAGTTATTTCCAATCTCAGTTCCAAGTTTATGTGCAAATTTCAAATTTTAAGCTACTGTTGCATCTTTCATTTTCAAACTCTAAGTCCCAAGCTTCAATGAGCTTCTTTATAAGTTGAAACAAGCTTATACTAGCTTATAATAGCTTTTCATAAGCCTGTGTTTAAGTTTGGAACAATATTTGACACTGGTCAACAAAAGTCAAAGTTGGAGCAAACTGGTACAGAAGTGATATGGTTTGATTCAGAAAGGAAAATGGGTTGAAATGGAAGCTTGGGGTTAAATTGGATAGGTTAGAGTTCTTTATTTCAATGTGGCAGGCCATAGTGGCTATTGGACACTTGTAAGTGGTTTCCCTTAATTCTTAGCATAATTAGTTTTAGAAATTCAAAGTTGTTAAAACCTGTTAGTTCATCAGTGTTTAGGTCAAAGTAATCTAGTTTGATCATTTGTGTATGATTAGTTAGGTGTTATCTCATTTAAATTTGCAAATCAGTAAGTTAAAAGGTGTTTGGGATTGCTACATTTTCTGCATTAAAGACCTAATCAGTGTTTATCTGTTGTTGATTCATGTTTGTTTAGTCTCATTTAACTCATTTCTGTCAATATTGTATGCCTGCAAGCTCAAAAAGTCAAAGTTTCTTGTTAATCTGCCTACTGTTAACTGTGTGGATTTTTAGAATTGCAAAACCTTGATTTGTGTTAAGAAGTGTTAACCATAGCTTGCCTTATATTCATTACACCATATTACTTCATATTCAGTCATAAAAATTGGATCAAACTTCACTTTAGTCAACTGTGTATCTGTTTTCAAAAAGTCAAAAATGTCAAAAATTGGTTTTGTGCAGAAAGTGCAGCATCTGCACAGGTTTCACTAAAGCTTTCCAAGGTCTGAATTTTTGGCTATAAGTAGCCTACTAGGAGGTCTATAGGACCTCACATCTGTTTTCAGCTCAAGCCCTCTGGTTGAGCTTGTGCATAGGCTCAAAGTGTGGTCCTAGTCCCCTGCTCACAGGACTCAGTATTAACTGAGTATTTTCTCAGCTTTTGTGCAACTTGCACATAGCTTGTATAAGCTTGTTAAGGGGTAGTCTTTTGGTTATCAGTAGTTGTTTAGGTCTAGTTTAAGTCTTGATAATTGGTTTTAGGTTTGTAGCTTAATTGGGTGCTTATTTTTGGTCTGCAAGATGACACCTAAAATCTGTCTTAGCTTAATATCATAAACATCAAAGCTGTGAAATTGTGCTAATCAGTGGTTATAGCTTGTTGATTTCTGGTTCATTTGGTCATTTTTAGTATTCCATAGTTTCTGTTTCCAGTGTGGTAGCTTATTTGCTCAATTGCTTATCAAGTGCTTATTTCAATAAGCACTTGATTGATCAGTTTCATTTTCTTCCACATAGCATACTGTTTTTCCATTTTTCCTAGCTTCTTAACAACATTTTAGAGTTTTCCTGAAATTTTGAGATTTTTCCTAGCTGTTTTGCTATTTTTCTTGATTTAATCTAGTTTTTAAGCATTTTTAATTAGCATTAAATACAAAAAATTCAGAAAAGGTTCAAAAAAATAATTTTTCAATTTTCTTAGGCTTAGATAAATATAAAAAGTAAAAAAAATAATTTTCCATATTTTTCATAGTTCATTTGGTAATTTTTAGTGATTTAATTAGTTTTTAATAGTTTAAAATTCCTAGAAAATAGAAAAATAGTCATAAAAATACAAAAATAGTTTTGAAAAGTCTATTTTGATATTTTAGACTTTTCCAAGTCTTAATCTTATTTTTCTAGCCTAATTTCCTATTTTCTTGTATTTTAGGTAATTAATTAATAATTAAAAATAGTTTTTAATTAGATAATTAGGTTTAAAAATAATTTTCTTTTTTCTATAAATTTTCTTTTATCATTAGGATTGTAAAAACATCATTTTCATATTTTTAGGGTTAATATTGATTAAGTTTCACTTTTTATTTTGTACGTAACGTAGTTTTCAATTTAAACGTACGTTTTAGGTTTTAAACGTTCATCACTTTAATAATAGTGATAGCGTTTATTTAATAGGTTTTATCTTTTTAACTTTCTTTAATTTGCATTTAAGGCGTTTTTAATTTGTTGGCTTTTCCTTAGTTATAATAATCACAATCCTTTTTCCCGTTCAAATCTCGCGATCACTAAACGTTTGATAATCCATTGCATAGCTCGCTGGGACATAACGACCCGGGGAGACTCTATACTCCTCAGATCTTCATTGATTTTGTGCTGAAGCTGTTTTAAGTCTGTTACGACTTGACGGTTTTGCACGCATCACTTTGCAACTCATCAAACAAGAATTGTCACTCGGATCAAACTGGAAACAAGTGGTTTGAAGAAAATCTTTTGAAAATTTGGCTCGATTACGGAATTGCTTACACATATGAGACTACTACTCCCTTCATTGCATGATTCTTCCTGAATTAGACATAGGTGATCAGGCTATGTATAATTTAGGAGTAACTATGCAATGCTTGGACTAATCGACTCATATGATGTTTGGTGTTAAGTCATAAACCCGCATGTATAATGAGTATGCACTTACGATGAAACGATGAGATGCTATGATGATGTGGTTATAGTCTAGGGTCAATGATGCAACCTAGTTCTCTATAACCGATGCTCTGATACCAATCTGTCACACCCCCAAATTAAGTGTTTTGCAGCGGAATGGAATACCTTGGGGAGGACTGTCATAGCATCAAAGTTACAGTTATATCGAACGACCTAAAGTGTCGTTTGGAAAATACATCGTTTGATTTAGTAAAATAATCAGAGTTTACAAAGTGTAGGTCCCAAATAAAATCAATATGTACGGAAATAAATTTGATACAAGCCAAACGATGTTTTTAAAGTTCATAAAACCCAAGTGAGACGCGTCGTCACCACGACTGTATGATATGTCCATATGCATGCCGTGAAGTGAATGCCTTAGATACCTGAGATAAAACATGCTAAAAAGTGTCAACATAAAGGTTGAGTGAGTTCATATAGTTTGGTTAACAAGTAAAGCTTTTAAAGAGCGTTCATGCAACAAAGGCAAAGTTTTTGGTCATATAGAATAGTCCACAAAGCAAAGGCATCGTAAATCCACTCAGTTCCAAGTTCCGCCCATACAAAACTTGCAACCTGTGTGTTCACAACCCACTGCCAAAATATGTCGAGTTTATGTTCAAGCACACGTTGTCAAATGAGGTCACAAAGCAAAGGCATTGTAAATCCACTCAGTTCCAAGTTCCGCCCATACAAAACTTGCAACCTGTATGTTTACAACCCACTGCTAAAAATAGTACGTCAATCATGTATGCATGTATCATAGTAGTTAAAAGTATAAATGTTTTAAGTATGTAACTAGTATATTGATCGCGTACACGTGCATCAACTTATGCAATTAGCCATGAGTCTCCACTTCATCTCCAGAAACTCAGGTGGGTATGATGCTCACAAGGAAAGTAATAGCATTGGTTCTACTTCATCTCCGAAACCCAATGCGTGTGTTATCCAAGGAGACTTTGTGTTGCTCATAAGGAAAGTAATAGCATTAGTTTTACTTCATCTCCGAAACTCAATGCATGTGTTATCCAAAGAGACTTATCATGCGAACGAGGGGACTGCTCAGTGTATGTTGGGAGACTTTCAAGTTTAGTATAACATAATCAAGTATAACGCAATCAAGTATATAACGCAATCATTTATAATGCAATCAAGTGTAATGCAATCAAGTATAAATGCTATCAAGTATTATGCAATCAAGTATAAAAAGTATAGCGTAGCATAAAAGTTTAAATGTTTTGAGTATCTGTATTTGTAAAAAGCAAGTAGTTGAGCATGTATCTCCCCCGAAGAGTTTATAAAATAATTAAACGAGTAAAAGTGGGGCTACGAACTCACCTGTTGCAATAGTTATGATAACAAAATGGATGCACAGAAATGAGGTGCGATCTCTATCCGCAACCTAATATGAATGATGTGCTCTAATATAAGTCATGAAACAATGTCGTGCATGCAAACTCATATGATATCCATACCACTTGTACATTTGAAAATAATGTTTATCGTCGAAATATATGTTTATGACCTCTTGTCAAGTTACAAAATACTTTACCAGTATTTACGTCGAAATGATATCCTACGATAATCATTCAGTGATTTATTAAGAAATTATAACTTTTCGTCGTAAAATAATGTCGTTGAAATTCTCATGAAAGTGACTAAATGGCCTCGAAAAGCTAGTCGTAAAATGGTGCACGTCGAGCATTAGGAAACAAACTCAATGGTTTTGGGAAGCTTGTATCATTACCTCAAAGTTTTAGCATTTAAGTTTTTGTCCTAGAGGTCTCGATCATGGAGAAAAACATAGGTAAAGTATGGTACTTGTATCCAAAATATTGTTTAAGGGTGATTTTCGGCAAAGTTTAAGTGACCGTATTTTACTCGTTACAACTCCGTTTGACGAACGGTTGGACGTTTGGAAAATAGGCTAGGCGAATTTACTTTTACTAGAAGACATCGTTTCATAAAAAGTACTCCATCAATGTTAAAAACAACCCTCAACATGGTCAATTGCGGCCGATATGTTTGCCCATTAGAAAATATATTAGTTATGCTTATATAAAGTAGTTACGGCAACTTGTTGTCACAATTCTCAATTTCCGGTCATTTCTCAAACTCCATATTCATCATTTCATATCAATTCATTCATGATTTTATATTTCACCTTAAACGCGTAAATTTTATATTAAATAAACGTTATCGCGTGAGTTATTATTTTGAATATTTAATCCGTTACTTCTAAAAATGATCCCGATATATTTTTATACTTACATTTAGTTTATAAAAACTATATTTTGAGTTTACCTAGTGTTTTAAATTTATTTTGTATATAAATCGTTAAATTTATATTATTACGACGTTTTTCTTAAAAACTACACGATAATTATTATATCACTCAAATTTTACAATGAATGTATTTTTACAATTTTTATGATCTCAATATACTTTACTTTGATCCATTAAAACTTATTTTTAGTCCATACTACTTTAACTTCACAACTATGTACAAGTTACAACAATTTCTCCTTAACTATACATTTTACTTAACCTTGTAACAATTACTTACATATATATATATAAAAAAAAAAAAAAAATATATAATGGTGAAACATCCCCCCTAAAATCCGGCCAAGGGGGGGAGGGTAGGCAATAAATGTTTGATAGATTTTCTTACATAAGCTAGATATATACTCAACTTCCATTTCACTCATTTCATTCTCATAATTCAAAGTCAAGTAAAAAGTTCTCTTTTCTCTTGGTTTATCCTTCCAAAACCGGCCAAGCATAGGTGTACAAGGGATCATCAAAATTTTTACAAGATCAAGTTAAACAATCTAGTATATACTTTTGTAAAGGTTTTGAAATAAAAAACTAGGGTGTTTAGGTTAATCCTTGTTCTAATCACCTCATCAAGTTTACTTGTCAAGGTTAAAGTATCACGCTACATCTCGGTGTACTCACTTTTGTCATCATAACCATTGCAATAGGTGAGTTTCATAGCCCCTACTTTTATACATTTTCAATTACTTTTGGGGGAGATACATGCTCAAACTATTTTCATTTACTTTCACAAGTACTCTAAACTTTTACATACTACTGTGAGTTCATACCCCGCTATTACTCATTTAAATTCCTATAAACTATTTGGGGCGAGATACATGCTTATTTATCCAAAACATTTAAACTATTTTGCCAAACAACATTACATATACTCTAGACTTGGTGCGTGTAGTGATTAGACTTAAACAAACATCCCATCATTTATATGGTGGAAGGCCATTTATTTGGATACAGCCCAACGTGAGTCGTTGGAGGAACATCCCAGCATTTATATGTTGGAAGGCCATTTTTATGGATACAGCCCAACGTGAGCGTTGGAGGAACATCCCAACACGAGTTGTTGGAAGACCCTTGTGGTGACATTTATACTTTTAACTACCTTGATGCGCATAATCATAATTGTCATTCTATTTTTAGCAGTGGGTTGTAAACACACAGGTTGCAAGTTTTGTATGGGCGGAACTTGGAACTGAGTGGATTTATGATGCCTTTGCTTCGTGGACTATTTTAAATGACCAAAAACTTTGACTTTGTTACATGAACACTCTTTTAAGGCTTTACTTGTTAACCAAACTCTATGAACTCACCAACCTTTGTGTTGACACTTTTTAGCATGTTTTATCTCAGGTATCTAAGGCATTCACTTCATGGCATGCATATGGACATATCATAGAGTCGTGGTGACGACGCGTCTCACATGGGATTTATACACTTTAAAAACATCGTTGGCTTGTATCAAACATATTTCCGCATACATTGATTTTCATTTGAGACCTACATTATGTAAACTCCGATTATTTTACTTAATCAAACGATGTATTTTCCAAACGACACTTTAGGTCGTTCGATATAACTGTAACTTTGATGCTATGACAGTCCTCCCCAAGGTATTCCATTCCGCTGCTAAACACGTAATTTGGGGGTGTGACAGATTGGTATCAGAGCATCGGTTATAGAGAACTAGGTTGCATCATTGACCCTAGACTATAACCACATCATCATAGCATCTCATCATATCATTATAAGTGCACATTCTTTATACAAGCGGACTTATGACTCAACACCAAACATCATATGAGTCGATTAGTCCAAGCATTGCATAGTTACTCCTAAATTATACATAGCCTGATCACCTATGTCTAATTCAGGAAGAATCATGCAATGAAGGGAGTAGTAGTCTCATATGTGTAAGCAATTCCGTAATCAAGCCAAATTTTCAAAAGATTTTCTTCAAACCACTTGTTTCCAGTTTGATCCGAGCGACAGTTCTTGTTTGATGAGTTGCAAAGATCGAGCTAGAAACAAGTCGTTACCTAAACCGATTTAGCCTAATCGTATGACAGTTCTTGTTTGATGAGTTGTGGGATTAAGTAAAAATCGGTAACCAAAAAAGTCTTTTAAAAATTTTGCTTGAGAATGGGAAAGCTTGTCTCATCGAGCCTAATCATAAGAAAGCATGTATTTAGGACGGGAATTTCTCACGATAGCACGGGAACGTATCTTGTGGGACAAGTAACTCATATGCATGAGCATTGGCATAATCATTTAGACCATACATGAGCATAAACTTTTAGAACCCTTGTCACGTTTTGGGCCATAGTATCATTAATCGAATCACGAGGACATGATTCCTCTGACATGGGAAGAATGTCACAATTCTCAATTTCCGGTCATTTCTCAAACTCCATATTCATCATTTCATATCAATTCATTCATGATTTTATATTTCACCTTAAACGCGTAAATTTTATATTAAATAAACGTTATCGCGTGAGTTATTATTTTGAATATTTAATCCGTTACTTCTAAAAATGATCCCGATATATTTTTATACTTACATTTAGTTTATAAAAACTATATTTTGAGTTTACCTAGTGTTTTAAATTTATTTTGTATATAAATCGTTAAATTTATATTATTACGACGTTTTTCTTAAAAACTACACGATAATTATTATATCACTCAAATTTTACAAGGAATGTATTTTTACAATTTTTATGATCTCAATATACTTTACTTTGATCCATTAAAACTTATTTTTAGTCCATACTACTTTAACTTCACAACTATGTACAACTTACAACAATTTCTCCTTAACTATACATTTTACTTAACCTTGTAACAATTACTTACATATATATATAATAAAAAAAAAAAAAAAAATATATAATGGTGAAACATCCCCCCTAAAATCCGGCCAAGGGGGGGAGGGTAGGCAATAAATGTTTGATAGATTTTCTTACATAAGCTAGATATATATTCAACTTCCATTTCACTCATTTCATTCTCATAATTCAAAGTCAAGTAAAAAGTTCTCTTTTCTCTTGGTTTATCCTTCCAAAACCGGCCAAGCATAGGTGTACAAGGGATCATCAAAATTTTTACAAGATCAAGTTAAACAATCTAGTATACACTTTTGTAAAGGTTTTGAAATAAAAACCTAGGGTGTTTAGGTTAATCCTTGTTCTAATCACCTCATCAAGTTTACTTGTCAAGGTTAAAGTATCACGCTACATCTCGGTGTACTCACTTTTGTCATCATAACCATTGCAATAGGTGAGTTTCATAGCCCCTACTTTTATACATTTTCAATTACTTTTGGGGGAGATACATGCTCAAACTATTTTCATTTACTTTCACAAGTACTCTAAACTTTTACATACTACTGTGAGTTCATACCCCGCTATTACTCATTTAAATTCCTATAAACTATTTGGGGCGAGATACATGCTTATTTATCCAAAACATTTAAACTATTTTGCCAAACAACATTACATATACTCTAGACTTGGTGCGTGTAGTGATTAGACTTAAACAAACATCCCATCATTTATATGGTGGAAGGCCATTTATTTGGATACAGCCCAACGTGAGTCGTTGGAGGAACATCCCAGCATTTATATGTTGGAAGGCCATTTTTATGGATACAGCCCAACGTGAGCGTTGGAGGAACATCCCAACACGAGTTGTTGGAAGACCCTTGTGGTGACATTTATACTTTTAACTACCTTGATGCGCATAATCATAATTGTCATTCTATTTTTAGCAGTGGGTTGTAAACACACAGGTTGCAAGTTTTGTATGGGCGGAACTTGGAACTGAGTGGATTTATGATGCCTTTGCTTCGTGGACTATTTTAAATGACCAAAAACTTTGACTTTGTTACATGAACACTCTTTTAAGGCTTTACTTGTTAACCAAACTCTATGAACTCACCAACCTTTGTGTTGACACTTTTTAGCATGTTTTATCTCAGGTATCTAAGGCATTCACTTCATGGCATGCATATGGACATATCATAGAGTCGTGGTGACGACGCGTCTCACATGGGATTTATACACTTTAAAAACATCGTTGGCTTGTATCAAACATATTTCCGCATACATTGATTTTCATTTGAGACCTACATTATGTAAACTCTGATTATTTTACTTAATCAAACGATGTATTTTCCAAACGACACTTTAGGTCGTTCGATATAACTGTAACTTTGATGCTATGACAGTCCTCCCCAAGGTATTCCATTCCGCTGCTAAACACGTAATTTGGGGGTGTGACACTTGTTTAAAATGTGAATAACTTAGTCGTTATAAGTCCGCTTTCTACGTTTTATATATTCTCGGAATCGTGATAATATATACTACACATTTTATAACGCTTAAGACTCATTTTTGACTCGTAAAAAGTTAAAATAGTATGCTGAATTTTCTGGATTTATATTTTTCGTCGTCAAACTTGAAAATAGCATAACTTCTTCGTTATAACTCCGTTTTAACCCGTTCAAGCGGCCACGGTTTCTTTTTAAAGTATATTTTCTGAATATCTAGCCCAAAATATTTTACAAACTGTCGAATTTTCCAGATTTCACGTTTAAGATCAGACCACTATTTATTGTTGTCGATATGGGTTTTTCTCGCGCCAAACCTATTCTAACCAATTCAAACCAACGCCGAAGCTATTCTAATCCTACCATACACCTTCTTAGGGTGTCATGGGTTCCTAGACATCACCAAAAGTGATACGTTTCAAGGAGTAATTATAGGATGATAAATATTAATTATAAGTAATAAAAAAATTAAAAGTGGTATAGATTCACATGTAACTTGCATGTTTTCTTGCGAAAATGATGAAATAACATAGATATGGATATGAAAAAGTTATGAAGATCATGAAATGCTTACTTGAATGATGAAGGGATTTTTATTGCAAATACATAATCAACCTAGAGGTTTATATTTCAAAACCTTAATTAGATTACTTCTAAGACTTGTAAAATACTTGGATCTTGAAAAATTTTATGCTTTCTCTCTTCTTCTTGCTATGGCCGAATATCATGGATGAAAGGGTGAGAGAACTTCTTGCTTTTCACTTCTAAATAATTTGTTGTATGTTTTATTTTAGTAGAATAAATGTGCTAGTAACTAAATATCTAGTCTATGGCATAATGGTAAATTTTATGGTCAAATTAGAAAGTCAATTGGTGACTTGGGTGGGGGGAGGTCGACAAAGAGAAAAAAAAAAGAAAGACTTATGTGGTTTTGTTATTAAAATGTGTAAATGTGTAGATATTTAGCAAATTAAGCTTAGATATTTAGTTATTAGGTATAGAGTTAACTAGAAATAAATCTTAACGGAACAAAATAGAATATATTGAAGTCATAAAAATTATAAAAATACATTTCTTACAAAAATTTAGTGAAATAATAATTATCGAGTAGAATTTACGAAAACCGTCGTAATATATAAATATAACAATTTATATACCAAATAAATTTAAGACACCGGGTAAACTAATAATATTATTTTTATAATCTTAATATGAGTATAAAAATATATCGGGATAATTTTTGGAAGTGTCGGAATCAAATGTTCAAAATAATTAATTACGCGATAGCGTTTATTTAATAAGAAATATATATACGTTAATGAAATATAAATTTGAAAAATGACCGGAAATTGAGAATTGTGACAATTACCCGACCAAGGTGAATGGAATCAAGACATTCATCAGGAACAATCGTAGTGGTCAATTCTCTAAGAAACGACCACAGTGATCGATTGGTGTTTTTCACTAACCCATTCTTATGTTTTCTTCTTATGGATGCTCCTGGGAGATGATCGTGTTGATTCTCCACATGCTTATACCAACAACAACACAAATTGAAGTTCTCTCGAAAGGCAACACAAAAGTCAGAATGATTCTTTTTCTAAGTTAAAGAATCTACAAAGTATTAAGACTAAGAGAACTACATCAAAACTGAAATCTAACGTCAAAGAGCGTGTGAGCATGTTGGAGAAGGACGTGGAGACATCTGAGCAACGAAGCGGACCTGATGCAGACAACAACAACATAACATCACCATATCCACACCTGAACAAAGTACAAAGAACAAAGATTACGAAGACGTTAAAGCTGAAAACTTCAAAAGAAACAAGATCCTTACACTGGGGAGATTGTTAGAATCAAGGCACTTCTTCTCACAAGAAAGAGGAATGTCAGAAGACGTCAAGGCAACTGCTATTACATCAACACCAACAACTTATCCAAGATTGTTGGAGTCATCACTTAACTACTAACAGTTAGGAGGAGATTGTTGGAATCACTCCTAATTTGTATTTCAAGTGTTAGTAATTAATATGTAATAGGTTGCTTAAATTAGGCTTTTATGTTTGTATTAATGGCAAGGCTTATGTAGAAAGCCCATGAGCCTTGGCCCAAGCCCAATAAGTAAGGAAAGGACTAGACATGTTGCCCTAGCTCCCTTACCCTATAAATAATGTTGTAAACCTTCATTTGAAGGTTGGTTGTTCACCTCTCAATATATCCTACGCATAACATTTATCTATATTCATACGTGTGTGTTTGTTTAGTGTTCAACCGATCACCTTTACCTTTATTTCTTACATATTGATCCTTGTGTTAACTTATGGTGACCTAACAATAAAACATATATAAGGATATGTAAAAAGTTAACTACACGTGTTCTAGGAGTACAATGTGAACAGTGTCTGGACAAAATTAGGAGGTTGAAACAAAAGTACAAAAAAGTGTTCGAACAAAATGCCCTCGTGTAATTTGCATGTGAGGTCCGAGATAACGAGAAAATCTAACGACCTTAGGAAAAATGGACCACCCACGTAATATTTCAATATATTAGACTAACGGTGCAAGATTTCGCATTTTTGGGTTTCGTATGAAATCTGGCACTACCTCAGGGACTAAGGGTGTAATTTTCTCTTACTTAAATTAAGTATACATCAGATTTAACAAACGTACATCCCTTCCATAAAATGGTTAAATCATTCATCATCCTCTTGGAAGTAGGGCCCGTTTGGTTTGTAGACGGGTTTAGGATTAAGATTTGGATTAGGATTTAGATTTGATATAGTTTTTTAATTAAATGACGAGAGAGAAAAATATAATAAAATAATATATTATATATATTATAAATTAATATAATTTATAAATTTTAAAATATTATTATAGTTAAAGGAGAATAAAACAAAATATGAGTGGTTGAACTAGTAATTGGACCCACCTAAATTGAATGCTATGATAAAAGTTGGCATATGGGATTAGCACAAAGAAAAAAAATTGGGACTCATCCCCATTTGTGAGACCTACAAAAACAAAGCAAACAACAAATCTTTTCCATCAACCCCAAATCCTACTCCTATCCCCTCAAACCAAACGGGCCCTAAATGAGCCGTCATGTCTTCATAGAAAGAGAACCCATATGATCAAAATAATGACTCCAAAAATGAAAGAAACGAGTGAAAGTGGTACTTTGTTAAGTTAGATGGTTAGATAAAATTAACAGTCTCTACCACCAGTTTTGAAATGCACACATTTGTCTAAGTGCGTAACTAATTTTAGGAGTAACAATGTTAGTAGCAAGGACTTGAATGTCTAGAAGATCTAACATAGGGATGAGTGTGTAACTTTTGAGCTCTAGGATTGAACCATACAATTATTTACAATCATATGGACGATTTATGTTATTTAGTGCAGTTTTTTAGCAATGAAGACTTTTTTCTTTTGCAAGATGCCCCATAGTGGAGGAGTTGTTTATGGGAAATGAACCACAGGTAAAGTAACTCAACTACCAAATATAATAAAATGTGTTTCTACTCGTATCAACTCAAAACAATAGTTGCAACTCATGCCCTTTAAGAGTTTTCCAGTTTTTGAAATCACAGTTTTATTCCTTAACAGACATTATATTAAATATTCTCTTTTTTTTTTAGTTTTGATCACAAGAATTCTATGTTGATTTGTAAAGAAAATGTTATGCATTCTGTTTGTATTTTACTCATACATGACAGTTAAATAAATAAATGGACAACCGGTTTAGTTAATAAAAAATTGTTAGTTTAGTCACGACTGTTTGCAAAATGGATTTGATCATTCTCTATTAACTTGAACAATGAACCAAGATTAGACCAAGCTTTACACAATGACATGTTGTTGATTTCAGTTGTAATGTAAGTTTACATTCTGTACAAAACCTGCTGACATTTAATACCCTCATCTGTTCCATTTGCATACATCAAATCTGTACCATTTACATCGAATCCTTCCTACATGCTCTGAAGTGGTTCCATAATCGCACCAAAATTAATTCTGAAAACAACTTTCACTAGGTCTGATATAGTATTCCATACCTACTGTGAATCGGTCTCAGATGCTTATAAGAATTTGAACAAAAACCAAGTATATGGGCATGATAGCTATTGCATTTGCTAGTGTCAAATGGTTGCCACTGTCACTCTTCTTTGATGCAGATGGCTTGGTGGTGTTCTGTCTAGATGCATTATTGGCAGGGCTCGGCTTGGTGTTTGTTGATGGTGGTGTAGGATGCAGCGGTTGAGGTGGAGGAGGCGAGTAGGGAGGAGCATTAGAACCTGCAGTTCCATGCTTTACGTTAATTAAACTGAAACAGTAAACTGTATGTACTTCTGATGTATATTGTACATACTACACTAGTACGCATTAAAAATGGATATAATAAAGCTAAGATGTTGAGTGGAATTGTTTAAAACAATAGTTCCTGAATGAAAGGACAGAACATTTAGGATAAACCTGAACGGGGCTTCTTTGTGGTGTCAATGAGAGGAGGCAGAGTTTGTGAACCTGAATCAATGCAATAAAATACGTTATGATAAGCAATAAGTATAGTTGAAGTTCATATACTTGATGATTTAGCGACAACAAAACACAATAGCCAAACAATTTGGCCAGATTAAAAATTACTACTACTATATTTAGTCTGTTCTAAAGCTTCAAACTTCCTAAAGAGATATCAACAACTAGCCTTACAAAATAGCATATGTTAACAATTACCCACTTTACTTTACCTTACAAAAACACCAAATATGAGATAAACTGAAAAACCTAATCACCATATATACATATATCAAACCACTTGTCTCAAAATCTGTCTTGGAAGAAATGATGATCATACGGGCCTGTATTTGTTTCTTTCTGTTATCAAACTACATACCTCCACACAACAAAACGAGTATGATTTATGAATTTGATCGAGCATTTTCAGATGTAAAGTTACACACCCAAGGCCTAATAAATGGTTATAATCTCAATGTATACAAAGCAATGCCTTAGGAAAACCTATATCTGAACTTCATATACTCTATCATTTTAGCGACATAACATAAAAACCTCAAAATTTATGCCAAAATACACATTGATACATATTGTTTTGCTTTTCAAGATTCCACAACCAAAAATAGCTAAAAGAGATACCACAAAAACGACCCTAATCAAAAGAAGTTATGATAATCCTAACAAAATAAACACAAAATTGCTATTAGAATATCTTGATAAAATGGACACCTAATCACTATGTACAATCCATACTACTTACAGCCACACAGAACAGAACAACATAAATTTATGAGGCCTAAATAACAGTTATCCAATTGTATTATCCACCTGATCGTTAATAAGTTGGTGAACCTCGATCAATGCAACAAAATACATAAAGAAAACCACAAATATCTTTAAATTGAATATCCGTGATAGCTTTTTTTAGCAACAATACCCAAAAAGCCTCAGCAATATATAAATTTATAAATGACATAAACTTGATAGAAAACAATGTGAAATCTATTAGAAACCATCAGAGATAACCAACTGAATTCATCTACCATAAAAACCAAAATTACAATTAGACCTAATTACTATACAATTTCCATACAAATTATCAAAAAATTAGATTCAAAATGACCATACATACATACATACATACAGCCACATAACAAATCATAATTAACATTACAGATGGTAAATAGATACTAGAAAAATGAACCGAATCAAAAGACGTTATGAAACCTACCCAGTCCATCCATCCGCTACAAACAGTATAATTATCAAAATTTATAATCAATCTACAAAACGATGCATAAAACCACACATATGCTAATTTAACGAAATCAAAAGAGTTACGAAAACTCATCCACCACAAACACGTAAATTACTATACCTAATCATAATACAAATTTTCACTAGACTCAAAATAATCTCATAAATAGATATGTAAAAGATTCTAAAGAAATGAGTTATAAGAAAGAGAGTAAAATAACGTACCTGAACATATGGAATCAAGCGTATCGTTACCACGAACAGAATCGGAATCATTAACATAGCAAAGATCGGATAAGGAAAGAAGCTTAGTAGCATTAAGAGGAAAGCCAAGAAGACTAGTCTGACGAACAAGATAACACAAACAATCAGCATCACCAGAATCAAATGATCCATTGAATATATCACAACATTAAGAAGACGGCTGGTCGGAGAGAAATTTGGGAGGTGCGGAAATGTAGGGAAGACATGGTGAGAATGAGATGACTGAATCTGCGCAGCCTCCTGGTGCGGGTGGAGATGGGGATGGGATCGCGATATCGGCACTTGTTACGGTTGAAGATAATGAAGTGAGTAGGGATGTGATGGTGATGATCAAGATTATCAAAGTTGTTGGATTCATTGTTGTTGACGGTTATTTCTGTTATGGGAGTTGTGACAAATTAAATGATGTATTATGGCGCCTCTTTATATATTACGTAAATTGCTAGTAAATGAAAAACGTTGACTTCATTCATAATGGATGTGCGTCACCGAATATTCAACTCAACTTGCTATATATGTGAAAACTAAAATAGTATGCAAGTCAAGTTTAAGTTTTACATACCGCCAAAAATGACGGTATATAGTCACAAAACGAAATTATGATTTTTATTCTACCTCTAATGCAAAGTGTGTATTTTATTAAATAAAAATCATGTGGTTTTAAAATTAATATAGTGTGTGTTTTTAAAAAGTTGTTAAATTTAAAATTGATTAAAAAACACATAATTTAAGTTGTCAAGTTTAAAAAGTATTTATGAATAATTGAAGGAATTAATTAAATTTCATAATTCAAGAAAAAAGATACACTCTTTATAAGTAGTTGATGTATGTGATGATATTAAGATTATAATTAAAAGTATAGACAATCAAATAAGGTAATAAGCTAAATACAGAGATGATTTGAGTAAATTATTGAGAAGACCATAGTGAAAAAGGCGGGACTTAACAAAAGAACAAATATAAATTGTTGTGGAAGTATGGATGGAAAATAAATCGGAATGTACTAAATTTTTAGTACGTACAACCATGGAACCAGAGAACACAAAGTCCATGGTAGACGCATTGAAATCCTCTCATGTTCATCTTGAACATGAGAGGTCATGTTAGTTTTAATATGAAGAAAAAAATTATTTTTTAACAAGATAGAGGTCCCACAATAATTAATTTATTATTTTTCTCTACTCACATACATCTCAACATTACCTCTCATGTTCAAGTTGAACATGAGACGATCTCAATCCATGGTAGACATAAAGGTATATAGGATTTATTTATTTATTTATTATTTTTTTAGATAAAAAGTGAATATATATCTCTATATTATATATAATAGGAGGCATGACACGTGGATTATTTAAAAAAAGTCCATGTCATTGTCATGTAGTTATTTTTATGTCATGTCATCTTAATTTGTTTATGTTTAAGCCATGTCATCATATCATCCTTATTTGTACAATTGGCCTTAATGTCACCTATTAATCCACCTAAGCAAAGCATGACATCTAAGCATGAATTCAATCAACAAAAAACCGGATTAATTAATTTTAAAAAAATGAGATTAGAGGGGATCGAACTTGAGTTGTTCATGCCATTACCAAACTTGACAGCCACTAGAGCAACTCAATCTTTGGAATATATTTTGCACCTCTAAATCTATAAGCCACAACAATAAATAAATTCGGCTAATTTAATATACGTAAACCTTAATCTCATATTAGAATACCTATAACGTATGAGTTTCATCCATTCTTCAAAACCCTAATTTGTTTCCACATCCATCATGGATCATATTCATCTCATGGGATCATCTCCTGCTTCCTCCAACAATATAGTGTTAAAACTGAGAGAAAGGGATTGGGAAAGACTCTCAAGCTTAATTCTTCTTCTTCTTTTTTTTTCTTTTTTTTTATATGATGTTTTTTGTTAAGTTAATGATGTTTGTTTTAATGTTTGGTTTCGACATCAGAAACGTAACAAGCGAACCCAATGAGGGAGATCAAACCCTAACCTTGCTTTATATCTGTTATTCTATGATTGTACTCTTTAGTTAACAACAAAATGACGATACATATATTGTGGATCAGGTGATGTTAGATTTGAAAGAATACTGTGAGCAGCTCGGTGTTGAAGCATGATCTCAAGGTTAGTTAACCTATATACTAAACATTCTATTTTTATAATTTTTATTAATTATGCATCTATATTATCTTTTTCATAATGTTTTTTGCAGCTGCTACTCCAAAGAAAATAATAGAGAATATGATATAATATTACACTGACTAAAATACAAAATCATGTCAAGGTCAGTTATAAAAATAAACTATATGATTTTAAAGTCTATACTATACGTAATCTGTAGCATTGCTTAAAGTTTTCTAAGTAACATATGTATTGGGGAGCCCTCCCGTTGTTTCTTAACAGGTATGAACTATATCTACATGTGAGTAAGCTGATGTTTATGTGTTAATATTGTAAGTGTAATTATAAACGGTGTATCGAAAAGCCTGCTTGACATGCTTAAGATTCGTCGTTAAAGATTGTACCCTGAGCATAGGAGAGAAGAAGTACATCATTGCATTAATAAATTAGCTGTTGTATTTATAGAAGAAATCTAAAAATTAGATGATTCATGGTATGTTTTGCACCTATATGGAGTCTATGCCAAATTAATGCACATGGAATTGCTAATCTGAAATTTTTTTACAACATATTGCTAGGTATGGTTCGTGGGCAGTTTGCTTCTTCTGGTGGATGGGGAGAGAGCTATCTCTCTTGTGTAAGCAAGGTCAAAAAATGAAATTTACATAATAACATTTTTTAGTTGAACCACAAGTAATAGAATTATGGAATTCATTATGCCAATGTTTTGCATGTAGGTGTATACCAATCTTGCCGGAAATAGCTCTCATAATGTAAATACAGGATGGGATATGCTAGCTCTTATTGATGCCGATCAGGTAATCATCCAAGTTCGTTTGAATAGCCATTCCGTTGATGAAATGTCATCAATTAAAGAAACAAATTTATGTCATTATTACTAAACGGATGGGTTGAGAGTAAAATACTAAGCCAATGCCATACTGATTCTATAATATAAGCCTAATTAAAATCTTTTGCAACAAAATATAACAGTGAATAGTTGATTAATACCACTTCAACTACAAATGCTGGCCCTAGCGGTCGCTCACGCCGTGGTCAGTTGCAAATATCTTGTCGCTATATCTTTGAAATTTGATTTATGTGTCTTATTCAATGATCTTCATCTCTGGTTCAATGGCTTATCATTGACGTCACAACAAAAGATCCGAGTTCATAATTGCATAGAATACAAAAGGCATCTTAGGGATCAATCATCGAAACAGATTTCGCCTTTCGTTCGGGAAGGAGACGAGTAAAATAACGGATAACGAAAATGCATATTAAGTAACATTCATGGATACCAGGTTGACGTCGTCATTAAAGGTAAAAAGGGAGTATAATGTTCGGTTTTTTATTGCTGTATATATATTTGCAGCTTATAAACAGGTTTTTTTTGAAATACCACCCGCTGTACCACCATTTTGAACAGGAAACAAGGAGCACTGGCATAATTAATGCATCAAGAAAGAGCACAGTTAGAAGAGAGAAACTGACAAATTCATCTTGGCGCCAATGTATTTGCAACATGTTGCTGCTCTTAGCTTTATCCAAACAAGCAAACACTCAAAAGTGCTTATGTGTTCGAATGCAGATTAGCACTTAAATCGCAGTCCCAAACACCCTCTGAAGCATATTTTTTACCAGTGCTATATCCAGTCCACCACCAAATACAGGACCATTAGTCGCTGCTACTATAGGATTTCTTGCAGCTATGGTCAGTCAATTAACCTCAGTCATGAGTGTTTTGACACTCATAATTTTGGTAAAATGTTCAATGTGTGTGTTTGTGTATGTGATTACTTAGTTCTCATCATTTTCGATATAGGTTGAAAGGGTGGGCGATAGAAAAGGTTCTGCTTGGGCTCCTTTATTCGATAACTATATGCTCACAACTTCTAAGTTTGAAGATTGGGATAAGGCATTTGTAAGAATTTTCATCAGCTTTTAATTTTGGCTATATGTCAAATATCCAAGTCAGAATTCAATGAAGGGTAAATAACCAATCTTATGGACCTAATAACAAAATACAATTGATTGTGCCTTGGACTTATCAACAAGTTAAGAAAAGGTCATCTCATCATGTTAGAAGGCAAATACTACATTGTTAACCTTGGTGATGTACTAAAGTCAAGTCTTACGGGGTGTTTATGTAAGCTGGTATGAGCTTATAACAGTTTGGGTCATGTGTAGGCCCCCTCTGATAAAATTTGGTCAGCGAGCCAAGCAAGTCGCACTTTGGGTAACATAGTGTCCCTATTTTGCTGAAGGAAAATGGTGCTACCAAATATAATCCTAACAACTAACTTTACCATGTTACTTGCTGAAGATTCTGGTCTATATTTTTGGATAATGGACAAGTTACTGAGGTAATTTTATAAACTACATGTTGTTTTTGGATAATGGACAAGTTACTGAGGTATTTTTATAAAATACATGCTTTTTTTGTTGATAAATTTTACCTGTAGGACCTGTTAATGTTGTTTGTTTAACCTTATTTGGCCAACATATGACCTTATTAAACTTTTAAAAAGCTAATCAGCTCACAATTTGGGCTCATTATATAAGCTTAAACAAACATTTCGATAAAGATATTAAGGATATTAGTTAAATGATTGCAGTTTGCCACTGAGTATGGCTATTGGGAGATAAACATCATTAGTGTTCTTTTCGGAGTTCAAAAAGTTAAGTCTTTTGGATTAGACCGGAGTAGTGCAAAACATGTGTTACCTGGGTCTAAGATGTGCCTGATAATACTGAAAGCAAGAACACCCCCAGAACCTGATAGTTCAAAGCATCCACTGAACCTAAGTTTTTAAAACCCAAGCCCCTAAACCAAACAACCTAAAACCAAAACCAGACTCTGAATGCTGAAATGAACTTTGAATCAGTGGGTATACTTTGTATATGGGAGAATGGGTATTGAACCAGGAAGTGAAAAGAATCAGCATAGCTGAAAAACTGTCCCTGAAAACCAAACCCAAGAGGTTTCAAGTATTTGAGCTTAGTCAAAAATAAAAGTGTTTATCTTTTAGGGAGAGAAACACATTTATTTTCGACTAAACCTGATAACCTTAACCTTAACATAATAACTCCACAACCTGAAACCTTGAACTAGACCAACCCTTGATGAATTAGGGGCGCTGAGTACAAATCAGAGATGGTGTTTATCAGGCTAAGCCTGATTCAGTTGAAACTGAATCAGTGGGTTATAGGGATTAGAGGTGGTGTTTGGGATATATTGCTAATGATCAAAGGGTACATCAGCTATTATAAATCAAGGGGTGATATATCAGAGGATACATCAGAAAGTGAAACGACTACCTGATATGGTACCACTGAGGATACCTAACCCATAACCTCATAACCCATGATATGTGGAGCAAAAGGCACATCAGAGGTGGTGTTTGCATCTTAATTGTATCAATATTGCCGTGACAAAACAAATGGTGTTTGGCCTAATGGTATGAGTGGATCTTTATGACAGATATTCTGAGTTCAGGTACTTTAGATTATAAATTGGATTATCAAGTTAATTATGACTTACAATGCTTATACATGAATTTCATGCATTAACCTTTGGTTTTGGTCAATCTTAGGAGTGGTGCTTAATAATCACTATCATTCCGAACTCCCTCCATTGTAAAACCCATTTCCAATAACCAAACAAACAAAATCCAGAGTTTATATAACTCTTTGTTCCCTTTAAAGAAGTCTTTACTTAGTAACGCAAATTTACCTTCAATAATCTCGAGAAGCAAAGAAACGAAGCTTTATAGGAATGGGTGTACTCAAGGAATCCGCGCATGTGAACGAATCCCTTTAGATAAAAAGTTACCATTTCCTGTGAAACCAAATGACTCTAAGAACACAAACAAAAAGGATGAAGTACTAGAGAACAATATAGTTTTGGAGCAAGTAAAGGAGATGGATATAGCAACTGATAATTTATGTGAACGGACCTCATTGGATAAAAAGTTATTATTTTTTATGAAAAATGAAAATAATAATTTCCTGAAGTCGATTTCCAAAGAGGATGAAGTACTGTAGAAAGAAATACTTCTACGCACATATGTGCATAAACAATTAAATTACTAATAGAGTTCTAATTCAAATCGACCCATTTCAATAATCTACTATACTTTTATTCACTTCATAGTATCTGCATTTCAGGTGTAAAGAACTTGGCATTTATGGAGTACATAACAGTTGGCACAACTTCATATCCCATTCTTAAGTTACTAGATGAATGGAACTTCCAAAGAGGTGCTTTTGCGATGGTTGGTATGTTAGATTCCCTCGGAGTTGTTACTCGGATATACTCTAGAGGTATTCTTCAATCTATACATTTGTGTGAGTCTAGGAAAATCCTTAATCATCAAGAACTTGTCTCAGAGTGTGTGGATCAGCTTGGTCACATGTTTAAGGTTTACCATTAATTTCACATTCATTTACCATTTCATTGTATTTGCTTTGTGGTTGATGGGGTAAGGCGGTTACAGGTTGGGTAGGGTCACATGTCAAACTGGTCCTGCAATTTCTACCATCTACCTTCCTACATAAAGTATATATGTTTCAATAATATCTAACTTGCTTTTGTGAACCAAGACCAGTGGTGCTAAAATTGTAGTGATGATTTATCAGCACTACCGTCACATTAAAATGGTGTTTACTTGGTATTTGTTATAGGGCTTATGATCAGGCTGTCATTATATTGACCTAATTCAGACATTACTTTCAACATAAATGATTATAATGAAGGTCTTAAGCAGTTTGTTTGTTCCCCAAGGTCAGATTTCTCTAAGGGAAGCTCAAAATATGGGGGGTTACACTGTAAAAATGCGGTCAATGGTAAGACACAGGTGTGGCTTCAATTGTCGTAGTTATGCCAGAATAAGGAACCTCAAGTCTACATCCTACCCATCGAATTCTCCATTAAAGGTAGCTCTCATTTTACAAATTAACATCACAGTCGTTCATTTAGAGTACGTATTCTAACAATTAAAACAAACTTTACAACATATGCGCCTCCTTCTTTAGAGCCTGGTTATACTGTTTCTATCACCAAAGGGGAGAATGTAGTTGACCAGGTAGAACCCATATACAACTCAATTATGAGAATAAGAGAGCGTATTTCCAACAATGAGATTAAAGAATAATTGATGAGATGGGAAAGGATACTCGATTCATGTCTCTCTGAAGTTCTAAGGTAAGATTAAGCTATAACCATAACTTATTTTTTTTACAAGGAAAAATTATTATAACGAAAAAAGAACATGAGATAAGTGTAGGACCAGAATATAAATGATAAAAATGGCAACAAAAACTCCTTGCTAGCTGCTACCTCCCACCAGACCAACACAACCAAACACCCCCGATATGCAGCAATAACGACAGCCAAACACCATGGATAGACAACAGAAATCATGTATATTTATAGTTTTCTATTGTGGTTGCGCCCGTAGTAGGCCGTTTGAGTGTCACAGCCGTTTTGAAGAATTGTCCCCATGAATTTGAGGACAGATACGATCCTTCTAAATCACGATATATGTGATTGACTATTTAGTTATTCTTTGAAGGTCATCTTCTAAGAGGTATGTTCTCGAAGTGCTTAAGCTAATTCTCCTTTTTGGTAACGAGAATGGTTTAATTTGAATTGTATCTTTCTTCACCAAACTTGCAGTAGGAAGTATTCGAGGCTTCAATAGTTTATCCAAATCTGTATCCACCTTTGTATCCTTTGATGCTCATTTTTTGTGTTTGTTAATGCTCAATTTGAATGTTTGGTACCAAAATAGCCAATGTATTAGTTGTTTATAAGTACTGAATTTGCAGGATTGGATATTGTGTAATGAGTATGTTAATACAAATATCTTCATTAAACGTTATTTGTATTTTATGATCTTTACCTAAGTTTTGTTAACGACAAAAGTAAATTTAATTTTTATAAAGCTTAAAGCTTGCCAAGTTCAATAGATATTAAAACAAGCTTTTCAAATATCACCTTCATCACTCAAGCATTTACATTTTGATTAATCATATTTTTGATATGACTCTAAACCATAATGTATGTTAATATTTTTAGATCAATAATGTTTTAGTTTCTTAAAACAAAACATTACATATGTATTTACATTTTAACATATTTCTAAAAATAGAAAACAAACACATGACATCATGTAGTGCATCATTGAAATCCTTAGAAGATTTCACTAGATACTTTGTGTACATTTAGACTCTACATATCTTACACAATCTTGGATAGATATGGTTGACTTTGGTAAGATTTTTGTGATCTTGCTGTCAGACCCCAACGGCACCAAAACTTAACACGGACGGAACCCTTTTGAGGGATCCGTGGTCCGTGGTGCATGCTGATCATTTTGGCTATAAATAGCAAAGCCAAACCAAGTTGTTTATCATCCCTTTCTATCATATTCACATACATTCCTTCTCTCTAACATTTCTAACTCAGTTTCATATCATAATAGTGATCTCTTTTGTAGCAAAGAAGATCAAGGCATATTCAAGCTTCAACAAGTTGTTGGAAGTCTTGTTTGTTTGTTGTTGTATGATCTAGTGTTGATTCATACATCATTGTTGTACCAAACAATCATAATCTTGTGCGTGTGAGTGGTTAGTATTTTAGTTCTTAAAATACATTGTGTGTGGGAGTGGTTGTACCCTTGAAAAGAACTCGACATCTAGCTTAGTGTTGGAAATAGTGTGTAAGCGAAGTGTAAAGGTTTCTCCGCCGGTGAAAGGAGATTGTTGACTAGTGAAGTTAAACTCTCGAGTGTGAGACTCGGGGAGTGGAGTAGGGCAAGGAAAAAGAGTCCTTGTAGACCGAACCACTATAAACAACTTGTCGTGGTTTGATTGTTTCTTTCCTTATCTACTCTTTATATATTGCTTGCATATTGATTATCATTCACTAACATATCTAAGATCAATATCAATTGATCTTTCAATAAGTTTCAAAACAAAGTTTTTAATCGGTAAACTATTCAACCCCCTTCTAGTTTTCCACAGAGTACAATGACGCTACTGCATTCAGATGCTAATTCATGCGCTGATAAAAATCTTTTCACAAACACTGCAATACCATCGAAGGTCACTACACAAAGTCCATTTCAAAGGATGGCACTATCTAATACTGCCACAATATGTTAGGAATTGGAAATTCCATATAAAAGTGCCGGTCACCCCATCTATAGTCTAGCATATGTTAGCTCGTAGACATATCGTTATTTACTGTTTTATTAGTTAGTTAGTAGTTTAGTTTAGCATAGTGTATCACCGTGGAGGAAAGACGGGTCTTTACCCACTGTATACCTGATCCACAGGCCGTCAGGAGGTCGTTTAGTTTGTAACCTATAAATACCCTCTACCTTCCAAGGTAGAGGGTTGGAAGTTCTAATCTAACCTTTTACACTTTTGCTTATCTCTCTAGAATTCCCTCTCTACTCTCTTCATCTCTCTAACTATGGCATTCATATACTATCATCATCTTAGACCACCCGAATTATCTAAACAACATATTATACACGATCATACAAATGGTATCAAAGCCTAGGTTGTGTTGTTTGTGTTGATTCTCGTGATTTATTTCATGGTTTATGCGGTTGTTATGCGGTTTTTGTTGTATTCGTGTATGCGGTTTGTGTGCTTGATTTTGATGCGTTTTGGTTTATGTTCTTGACGTGTGTTTAAAATACGAATTCGTGATGTGGTTTGATGCTTGTTTCAGAATCTGGTCCATAAGTGCTGCTGTCATGCATATGGTTTCTGCTGCTGTTCATATTTATGTTATTTGTCTGCTGCTGATGTTCTTGGAAGCTATTTGTGTCAAGTTTATGGTGCGATTTGTCTGATTTTATAATATGAGCGATTTAAAAATTCTATGATGCGGTTTGTGTTATGGTCCAAATTCATTGAATCTAAGTTGCGGTTTGTCTGTTTCAAAAACATGTGGTTTGACTTTTGAGTCAAATCTATAAGCGGTTTGTGTCCATTTGATCGAGAGGTTTTTGTCCAATTTCTATGCGATTTGTGCTTTAAGGTGACAAGCGGTTTGTGTGATAAGGGTTATGCGTTTTGACGCGTTTTCCAATATGCGGTTTGTCTGAATTTGGTCAATAGCGATTTGTCTTGTAAAAACAAAGCGAGTTGTGTCAAAACGTTTTTGAGCGTTTTGTCCTAAAATGGCAAGCGATTTGTCATACTGGTTTTGATGAAGCGACTTGTCTAAATCACGGGTATGCGACTTGTGGTGAAAATGGAGAAAGCGATTTGATTAATGGACAATGCGATTTGTGTGATTTGGTGAAAGATAAGAAACGTTTTGACTATCTTGGTGCGGTTTGAAACAAGTCACAAATTCAAACATCATTAGCCTATATTCAAACGCATTAACTAATTCGAAGCAGTTGATTATCAGACAAAGCACAAAAAAATCAAAAATCACAATCAATCTAACAACTTCTAATCTGAAAAGATTCAAACACCATTAGTATCTCAATCTGAACCATCAAACTATCATCATCACAACCTCTATCTACACTGATTTGTATGCACTCTCTAAACTGAAAAGAAATGAAATATAACAAGAGTGTTAGTTTCTTTCTCCAGTTCGTCTAAAACAATAACAATTGTACAAGACTCGAACCTTAATGAAACATTTTTCAAACTCATCTCAGATTTTTCTTTTGTCGTGTGATACTTAAAGTGTACCAATGACCTATGGCCATTCACACGTCAGAATGAACTCTTCATCGATCTATATGAAAAATAAAAATAATAAAGGGTAACTTCGAAATCTCAGATCTTTCTTTGATTTTTGAAGATCATCAAAGCTCTTAGCACACAAAGAAGTTTCATCTCTGATCTCATGTTAATATTTTCTATCCGATACAAATCATGAAAAGAGTATAACAATTATGTTATCTCTTTGTTTTTCACTTGTTCGCTACAATCGAAATTAACGAAACTAAAAAGGTGGAACTTTCTCAGATATTGTTTGGGAAAGTCATTGTTAAACCCAAAACTCATTCATCACTGAACCGGTTTCAGGTTAATGTACGAAATATGAAACAATATTAACAATTTTGTTAACATGTTTTCATTTGTTCGTGTTATTAATCTATAACAAATCATTCTAAATCAATTACTTACACGTGCCATCCCTGTGGTGAGTCAAAGACATATGGTTTGATTAATGGTGCTAAAGTCCTTCAAGCCATCCCTACACGATGCTATAAGACCTTCGAGCAAATCAATTATATGGTAAGACCTTCGAGCCAACCCTGTGGCGAGGTCACTTCGAATGAAAGGGAGAAATTAGTTTGCTGATGAGTCGTTTGTGATGAGAGAATGAAGCATATGATTCTGTTTGTGATGAGAGTAAAAAGGAGGCGTACATTTTGGTGTGATGTGGTTTAGGGTTACTAACTTTTAGGGTTTAAAGAGATTAAGTTGGTTATATAACCCCCGAAATTTTAGGGTAAGCATTTGATTGGATCTGACTTAACAATGGGCCGAGTATTATTCTTGTAAGTGGGTCGAGTGTTATGGAACATGGGCCATATGGTTGTATACTGAATATGTTGGGCCGAATGATGGTCGTGAATCTGTGTTGTATCCGGATTCGTAAATGGACATTGAATCAAATATATTGGATCATGTTGTTATATGTGGGTAGTTATATTCAAATGTGATATTGGATATATCTATGGACCGGGCCTTCATTGGATATTGCTACATGTTCGTGAATTTGGATTTATGGTTTATCGTAATTTACGGGCTTGAGTAGTATATTTGATGATTTAGATTTGGTTGATGGACATGAGGGACTTCTCAAAATTGGATCACAAATACGATTTGACAATGAGATTTGTGATAATGAGAGTTGATGATGAGATTCTACCCTTCCGCGAAGATGATTGTTTGGGCACTTATGGAGTGTGATAAAGACTTGGCTATTTAGTTACTCTTGTGATTTTTTCTCAGTTAAGGATATGTCAAGAGGTTTGTACATTGGGTACACCGTTTCTTCTTCACAAGGATTAGTACAAGTTAAAGTAAAAAATCTGGGGAATTTCACTTCATGATCAAGTTTGGCATATCGGGTTTACTTCACCATGTTGTCACTGCAATAGCCGACATAATGTGTGAATGATGTGTTTACCAATGTGTTTATTGGATGGTTGATGATATTGTTGATGTTGGATAATGAACCATTGATGAACTGCTGTATGTTCCCCTAAAACAGATATTCACCGAAATCAATGTTGTCATAACACGTTCAAACTGACATTGTTTACGGTTTTGTCTTGATTTTGTAAAATCCCACGAAAGAATCTATTTCTCGGTTTAAATCATAGATTTGTAAAATCCCGTGACAATAGAAACATCATGGTAATAGTAAAGTGCATTTCCGGATCTATCTTACGGTTTATTCTTGGTCTTGTAAAATCCCGCGAAAGAAACTATTTCTCGGTTTAAACCATAGAATTGTAAAATCCCGTAATGATGGAACCATCCTGGAGAAAGGAAAGTGTATTTCGAGATCTTATCTGATGCTGGTACTACTATTTCTGCTTCGAAGAAGGGATAAAAGGGTGTACTTCATGAATTGTGTGTTTGTTTGGATTGTCCTCATGGCAGTTTGGTTATTACAAGGTTTTACGGGGTTATGTGCTTTTAACCAAGGTCGGGATGAAACCATTATCATAGTTCACTTAAAATGTAAAAGGAGGCTAGAGTTGAGCTTTTATCCAGAAGATGTGACAGCGGAGTTAATTCACTATTATTTATTTGAGGTTAAGTGAAATATCACGGGCGAGTGTACTTAGTTTCTAAAGGTATCGGGGATGGTTGGATGAAGATTCTTCAAGATCCTTGTTCGAGCTTTCTATCAAAAATGAAGACTTGGAAATCTAGTTATTGTTGGGTGACTTTTTCCTTTTCTTTTACCACTTGGGGGAATTGGGCTCTTATCATCTCAAAATAACTATCACTTTAAGGAGTTACGTTGTAGAGCTCAGTGTCACATTCAATTGTGGATTTTCAAGAGGTGATGTACGTGTTATACTTGATGGTTGGTTGGATGAAGAGAATAGAGTACTTAGAGATTCAATGGAGGATGAAGTCTCGGCACCGCTCTTTGTTACATATGTGCAAGTTTAAGTCACGAGTTCGGGTCAGTTTACTTCAGTGTCAAATTCATCATATTGGGTTTTTCTCCATCAGTTGTCACAACAAAGAGCCTACTGAATGATAATGGGGTGATTACAAGTTTGCCAAGAGTAGATGAAAAGAGAGAGATTAATGACGTCTGTTCACTTCAGTTCAGGCCTCGTACTTCATCATTATGACATTTGAACACAACAGTTCAAGCCTCGTTCCTCAAAGAATAGAAATGTGTACGCTTCAGTGCGCATTATCTTCGGAAGAAGAGAAATCTTCTCATTAATGACCATTCTCATCAACATGCTTCATACTTTTTCCATGCGCTTTCAGTCATCAAGTGAACCGAACTACTGTTGATTGTTTTCTTATTCCACTTGCTCAACTATAATGACGATGGCGACATCATGTGCTAATTTTGCGGGGCGAAGTGTGAATAGAATACATTTAGATGATAATCACTTGTTTAATCAAGAATGGCAACTCCGTATGCAATTCTTGAGGGGGAGAAGAAGTGTGAATCTGCTACATGTTGAGTTTTATCTGAGAATATATGGTCAAACGGCTCCTAACTCATGTAAGAACCGAGCTTCTTCTTATCGGATCATCTTCACATGTAGTTTCTTCTAAGAGCCGTTGGTTGACATCTTCACATGGGCTGATATGATTAAATGACAAAGTGCTTCTAGTTGCTGGGCTGATTTATTTGATGAACATCTTTCTGTTCTTGTTTGATTGGGAGGGATTTTAGTTAAGGAGATTTGCTACATATAAGGTAGTTGGAACGCATTTGGTGAGATGAAGATGTTAACTATCTAATCCCCAACTGGACAATCTTGAAGAAGGTCGAGTCTACAGTCTGCTCTACATTTTCTGCTACATGTTAGAAGACTAAAGACGAGTTGCATTTAACGATCTAAAGACTTCTTCTTAATTCAAGCATTCATCATAAAGATTGTCGGTTTAGGGGAGAGCACTAATTGGGGGAGAGTGAAATGTCGAATTTAATCCCCAATTAGACTTGCTCACACTGTACTTCAGCAAGTTGATTCTCACAAAGATTTAAAGTGTTCTTCTCCAAAGATTTCTAGAATATGGGCTTTGAATGTGTTGCTGATTCTGAAGTGTCAAAACCAGCAAGGGGGAAGGAGACACGTATCTAAACGCGAGTAAACTTGATGAACTTAATACTTCTAAGTGATTAAACATATCCCGAGAAGACAAATGTCATTAACGCAAAGACACTTAAGGTTTGACTCATGGCGTTTAGTGTTCTTATTCCAACTATGTGGGGGAAGAGATGGAAGAGTTAGTTTCTGAAGATAAATGAGGTACACAAGTGTGTGATGATTTCGATGTTATCGCAATCATCAGGGGAGAGAGAATTGTGTACATTGGGGATGCTCAGCTGTTTCACTTGAGGGCTTAATCAGTGATTCAGAGATATAATCACTTATTCCGGAGTTGACATCCGCAAAGATTGTCCTCCGCAGAGATAATCAGTGATTCGGCCTGCTTCTTCAATGTTATCGGTTATTCTCTCTTTGGGCATTCGGGTACTTCGGGTTCTTGAGCTTCATACACTTTCTTTAGGGGAGAGAAAAGTATACATCGGGGTTATTCTTTGGCTATTGGACTTAATCTGCTACTTTGATGGTATAAGTTTCTATATCTTCGGGTATATGTGTATTCGGGTTCGTGAGCTCTAGTCTAAGAGACTGACTGCATCAATTCATCTACTTGGGGGAAGTGGTCTCTTGACAACATTTTGGTATGGATCACTTCAGAGTTCAGTGTAAAAGGAATTTGAGAAGAGGTATTCAAATGTGGGATGACACGTTGCTGTTCTTCTTCTTGATGATATAACCCCAAATGGAGAATCTCGATTATCGTTCTTAAAAGGAGCAGCGGGATTTATGTTAATGGTGTGCTTCTCTGTGCACCTGGCTATGGCAAGCTTGAAATAGAGCTTTGAATCTGCTCATCTAATGGATTTTCGGTTTGGGGGGAAGCTGCCAAAGTCTCTCTTTCTCAAAGGCTCATGTTATGTCTTCTATTCTGGAGCCTCGGAAGCTTTGGTGGTGGAAGTTTAAAAGATGACGAATTCCATCTTCTACGACGTGCTATTCGATATCCTTATCTCGGTACTCGTATCATCATCTTCTTAAATTATATCATCTACTCTATCTTTGTATATATTTATCAGAAAAACAAAATACAAAAATATAAAAACAACAAAAAGAAAATAGAAAAATATAAAACCTTCAAAAACCCATAAAAATCAGAAAATTTGAAAATACCAAAAATATTGTTTTTCAAGACATGTCTTCTGGTATCGATAACATCTGCGGTCTTAGAAATGTCATTCAACAATGGCACGGGACCATAGATGAAGTTCGAGCAGGAGGTGTAAATATTCTTTTTCAAATCATGTCTCAAAATATGGCTTACAGTTATTTCAGACTGTAACCCGTGCTTAAACTATGGCTTGCAGTTATTTCAGACTGTAACCCGCACTAAAACCATGGCTTGCTATTATTTCCGATAGCAACCCGCTCTTCAAGGAAGGAAAGTGTTGCGCTAAACCAATTTTCTAAAAATTTCGTGCACTTATTCTAAAAACAAAATGAGGAAAGTATGTCGAAGGACTGCTGTTCCTACTCAAATATTTTTCCGTCTAAAATTCTTCAGAAAAATATTTGTTTTAACTTAATGGTGGTAAATGAGTTGCTTGAAAATCAATCAGTTTCGAAGTTTTCATAAATTTGCAAACTCAATCAATGACTTCCGCGCTTTCCATCTTTTCATAAAATGAGTCATTGATTGAGGGGGAGAATGTTTTTAAAATTTATATCATCTATCGGGCTTATCTAATTATCCTATATGCTTAACTGAAAAATGATGTTAACCTACGTTGAAGGACTAGGTGCCTAGGATATGATTGCTAGGATTAGATGATTAGAGTTTGATGAACACATAAATCTCATGCTTTATATGATCTGATTGATATGTTGAATTGACTGTTATTAGTCGATTACTGTTTGGATGATGTCGACCACCATATATCTGTTTGTGTCCACTAACGTATGCAGGTATATTGGTATATAAGAATGTTCCCGATACGGATCCCACAATTGATGATTGGATGCCGAAAGGAAAGGGTAACTATATCTTGGGTTGACAAATGAAGAAACGGAGCTTAATTTGACTTCTATGGAAAGTTGGCATGAAAAATGCAACGTAAGAGGTCTCACTGCATCAGCAGATGGTTTTCTTCATCATCAAATGAAGAAACGAAGCTTAATTTGACCTCAGTTGGCATGAATAAATGCAACGTAAGAAGTCTCACTGCTTCAGCATATGGTTTTCTTCCAAACCTCCAACAACAACAACAAACGCAGCTCAACCACCTTACGTATCTTTGTGCATGATAATTGTGATGATACCATCTTTTAAAAACAATTTTTGAATAATATTGTTTTGAAAATGGAAAAATATTGTTTTGAAAATAAATCGGATTCAAAGTTTTGAAATCAACCGGACTTTATTTTTTCAAATCATAAGTGATTTCAAATTAAATATTTTCAAATGATATTTCTTCATAAAAGTCCGGCTTGTACAAAAACAAAGTGGTGATCTAAAGATTTAATGTTATGTCATGGTATGATTTTCTTTAAAACTTAAAGATCTTACAAAATAAATTTTTTTTTCTGTTCTTGTTTGATTGTGAAATTGTTTTATTTTACTTAAAGATCTCTTAAAAACTATCATACCTGACACTAACAATATTTAATGTCTTAAATTGATCCTTATCAGTCATTTTTCAAAATTAAATGTTGCCACGTCTTTCCCCAAAATTTTCTAAATGATTTAAATCAATTGTGATCCAAAATCTCAATGGGTTTGAAATCTTTGATCGGGGGAGAGATCGTGATTTAAATCTCAAATCGGTTTTAAAGGGTGATTGTTTCAAAGCACTCCTTCCTTCATGTGTCAAACGATTTTGAAATACATAATGCACATGATTGTTGAGGAGCATTTAACCAAAAACCAGAAGAGTATTTAAACAAGGCCACATTTTCTCCCATGTTTTCTAAACCTTATTAAATCACTTGGGATCCAAAATGTCAAAGGGTTTGATATTTTTGATCGGGGGAGAATCTGTAATTTAATAATAAAACTTGATTAAAGATGATCATTTTGATTCAAATGTGCATACTGCTCTCCCATATGTGCTAAACGCTTTCGAATCTCGAAGCACATATTGAAGGGGAGCATTTCAAAAGAAAACAAACTTTCAAGGTACAAAAGATTCTATGTTTCAACATAAAGTACCTTGATTGATTTTCTAAATGGTTTCTTAATGGTTTTTGTGATCGTGGATGTGCTTCAAAAGAACTCTTTCCTCTATGTGATAAAATTATTTTAAATATCCTACGCATATTAAGGGGGAGAATTTATCAAAGAAAATCAAATGGCTTTCCCCATGGAAATTGTGATCAAGAATATATTTCAAAGAACTCTTGCCTCCATGTGCGAAACAATTTCAAAATCATATGCACATGTTGAGGGGGAGCATTTCTAAAATGATCAAAACAATTAAGGTACAAAATTCTTTGATATTATATCACAAGTACCTTGATTGATTTTCCAAATGAGTTTTTAATTGGTTTCAAGAAGGAAAGAACAATACCAAAAGACCGACCAATTTACTTTATGCATGGTGTTATAAGGATAGTTAGGTTAGGTATTCGTTCCCACGATCTCGCCAGGGCCGGAGGGATCTACCCAGGGACAATCCACTAGATAGTGTAGAGTTCTTAGGTATGATGAAAAAGGATAAAAGTGAGATATGGGAAGAGTGCGGACTGAGATAGAGCTAGAACTGGAATAAACCCAGCAAGGTTTTAGTTATGAAGTCTCGGTAAGCACTGAAGGGGTTGAAGAATGAAAAAGAAATGAATGTGAAAAAGGGTGAAAAGAGATAGCCCTCCAATAATTCAACCTTAGGGCAGTAACCGGGTTCAATACATATGCTACTGGTGGTTACTAAGGTAACACTGGTATTGAAGACAAGACGTCATGGACTTAGTGGCGCACTACACTAAACTTCCCAAGCTACTCAAGTTCCTCTTAAAAGGACTTGTTTCATTCTCACGGGGAACCTACATAATCTATCGACTTTCTCTTAGAGATTGTTGATATTGAAGAAGGAGACCCTCTCCCTAGTCTCCGGCATAGGAAACCAACTTTGCACTATTGAGTCTAGAGCCAAGAGATCATCCACAATATCTCATTAGGACACAAAATTAATGAAGACTTGCTGTTTCACACAATGTGGAAAGTAAGTATATATTAAGAGTCCTACACATTATCCTTGTGGTATTGCCAGAACATCCGAGTGATATGTAAAAGTATTCACGATGAAGATGGAAATCCTTCTAGAGCCAACATCAAACAAGCTCTTGGTGGGTGACATGTGAGATCTTCTAAAGTTTAAACGTATGACAACTGGATAGAAACAATGGGGCGATTCATTCTTGAATCAACCTTGGTCCAGGAAATGGATTGACGGATACCTTTGAAAAATCGGTCGTTGTGCTCAACAATTCTTTTCTCTAGCACATCGACTGTGTATTAATCTTTCAAAATTAAAAGGGTATTTATGATTGAAAATTGATTTTTCTTATAAAACCTTCGTCGTATTGCAAAACTCTTTCTTCATTCAATACGCGATTGTTTTCAAATCATTTTTCATCAATCAGTGAATCTCAATTCGCTGGTTCACTCACTCCGTGTTGTCTTCTTTGAGACGTTCCGGTTTGAGAACGGCTAGAACAGCTGCGAAACCCTGTCAAGGAGATTCTTCGGAATTATACCTGATCACAGGCAGTACTTGTACTGATCAACAGGAAACTGTGGGCCGTGTACCTCAATTCAACGAAGTGATCAAAGACACTTTCGTGTGTTTTATTGCTAACTGTTGTTTGCAGAAACATTTGGACGGTTGCAGCTGATCAGAATTGAGGAGTCAATCCAAAGCTGCATGCTCACAACATCCACACTTAATTAAAGAAATCATGACAAGTGCTTATCTACATAACCTGGCTCTGATAGCTGCAAATATCATGAACCAGTAAAGCTTCCGCTACTCTGATGAAAAGATGTCATGATCCAGAAAGTGTGAGCATGTCGGTCCAAAAGTCATAACATCACATGATGGCAACACAACAAAGGGTGATCCAGAGATTTACTGTGGCTGATGATCTCAATGAAAGCTCGAAGATCATCAAAGATGTGGATCAGTTTAAGACCTCCACTGAAAGTACAAAATAATCGGACAATGAAGAGTCACTACAAAAGCACAAAGAATGTGGACATTGAAGAATTGAAGTCTACGAGCTCAGAACAGAAGACAAATTAGATTGCTAGGATTCGAAATGTAAAACATGGGGTGACCTCCCTTAAGGGGAGATTTTTAGGAATTGGAAATTCCATAGTAAATTGTCGGTTACCCCATCTATAGTCTAGCATATGTTAGCTCGTAGACATATCGTTATTTACTGTTTTATTAGTTAGTTAGTAGTTTAGTTTAGCATAGTGTATCACCGTGGAGGAAGGACGGGTATTTACCCACTGTATACCTGATCCACAAGCCGTCAGGAGGTCGTTTAGTTTGTAACCTATAAATACCCTCTACCTTCCAATGTAGAGGGTTGGAAGTTCTAATCTAACCTTTTACACTTTTTCTTATCTCTCTAGAATTCCCTCTCTACTCTCTTCATCTCTCTAACCATGGCATTCATATACTATCATCATCCTTGACCACCTGAATCATCTAAACAACATATTATACACGATCCTACACAATATCATCAACGCGGGATTATTATGACAAACTAGCCACTGAGTCGCGCATTTTCTGATGCAGTTAACTATTAGAAACCACCACATAAAACAAGGACACTGCCTCCACGTGTTTCTTCATCCATGATTGTTGCTCCAGAGTCATCTGTTGGAAAAGGAAGTCCCCAATGAGATGTTTGTGTATAATTGGTAAGTTGTTTAACTATATAATTTGTCAAACTATATATTTCGATAAAAAACTAAATTTGGACAAGAAATTTATTTGACTCAACATGACAGAACAATTACCAAATGATTTCCCCTTTTGACTTAAAGGGCATGCCTGGGTGCCCATTTTGTTGCCTTTATACAACATGTGCAAGTGTATCTGAATTGTAAACTTGATTATTTTACAGTCTGGAGGAGATGCCCATGCCATCCCTTGATACAAAAAGCACGTAGGAAAAAAGACTCGGTCGCAGCGAAAGAGGCAGAGGTTCAGGATGCCATAAAAGCATCAAATACAAAATAGGGGAAAATCGGAATCTTGTGCATGATACAGTTCCTTTTAACGATGATGAGGTCCGCATGATTTTTTCTATAATTTGTGAAAAACGCATGTCTAGCTCATTAAAATGACATGTTTCTACTGTATCCTATTCATTTTGTTAGGGTCTATATAACTTTGCACATGTTTGAATTTTAAATTTTTAGTTTTCGCTTTTTTCTAATGATTTATTTACATATGCAGGTTCTATTGTAGCTGGTAATATAGGATATTTTTTAAAAGGAGTTGGTGTGCGTTTGAATCAAACTCTTCACTTTTGATCCAAAGCAATCGTTCTACCAACAACATAATCAATCCAAGGTATGTTACATGTAGTTGGTCGTCTTCTTTGAACACACAGTTTCTTTGACGATGAGGTATTTAGCCATGCATATTTGCATTTGGTGTTTGCTCTTAAATCCTTGAAAGACTATAATAGAAGTGGGAAGGCTAGTTGAGTTTGGCATGGCCCTAATGTTCAAGAAGAACGAGACAAAGGCAATGGGAACAAGAGTGGTTGAAACATTGTAAGTTTTCTTTTTTGGTTTCCTTATTTATAAGCTACCTGCCATAACTTTATTAACATGGTGTTTGGAATTGGAAATTTCTTACGCCAGACTTACCAGAAGTAACTAAGCTTTTGAAATTCCTTCAAAGAGGCCAATTATTGAAAATGGAAGATATGTTGTTTTTGGAAGAACATAAAAAACGTAGTCACAACGGCACAACCAAGCTATCCGACCGTTGAAATCTGTAACCATTAAATCTTCATAACTCCTTAAATGTCCTAATCCAGTACAATTCTCTTATGATGGTTTCTGTTCTTTGGAGATGATGGATCTTCATATGCATATTGATTTTTTAACTACTGGTTAAACTAAATTTTAATATACCTGCATCTATATATTATACAAAGCTAATTTTATATCTGTATCATATACCTGTATCATTGTGAATTATGGTTGTGTTACATCTGTATTTTGAGGAATGCTAATTTTGTTTTGTATAAGTAATAACAAGGCTGATGGTTTTGTTGGAGTCTTCCCTGGTAAGCGTTAGATACTCCCTTACTGTGGCAATGGGCGGTCGGGCAACGGGTAAAATGAGTATTTTTTCACCCACCTTTAAAATATTTTATAGCTGAAACTTTTAGCCTGACTGTAATGTAGAACATAAATATGAGACCGTGAATAAACTCCAGGGGAGGAAACGTATCTGTGGTATGACAGGATATGTTGTGAAAGAAAGTGTAATTGTTAGCGCAGTTTCGACTAGCAGAGCCATCTTCCAAAGGATGAAAAAAATACACCATCTATGATGTCACCATCACCATCCGTATTGTACATGGGTTCATGTTAATTGCTCTTAACTAGAAATTTGTTACATGGTTATAGATTATAAAGCTTAAAGTGTAATGTATCTCTCCAACTTGATTCATTAAAACTGAAGGAGAACTTGGTGATCAGACAAAGATATGGATTCGACGATAAAGGCTACAAAACACAAGGAGAAATCATGGGTAACATGAGTATATCAAGGGAGATGGTTAAGACGCATAAAATTAAAGCTCTGATGAAGCTCACACATCCGATTCAAGTCGAATATCTGCACCACCATCTTTTGTGAAGCAATCAACAAACTGCATTTTCTGCATATATAAATAACGATGTATTTACAAATGACATGTATCATAGTTATGATCTAAAACGAAACATAAGAAACATCGTACATTGTATACAAACACTGTATAAAAATAATCTTTGATAAGGATTTAAAAGGTACACTTTTGAGGGGTTATTTAAGCCCTTAATCGCCCACTTTTATATCCGTTACTACTTAATTTCGTTCCTTTTCACTTTTTAGGTCTCTTGAAGGCAAAATGCTGGAATGATGCTTATTTGGACGAAAAGGAGTGAATATGTGAAGAAAATGGCTAAAGTCAAGATCAAGACACTCAAGCTGCTGAAATTACACCCGACGGCGTCACAAACCAAGGGCGATGCCGTCCCTCTTTGTGTGATTTGATTTGTGATGACTCAGTAGCGATTTTGCTATTTTGCACCTGACGCCGTCACTCTTTGTGTGTTTTATTTATGACGGCTCAGTAGCGACTTTGCTATTTTGCACCTGACGTCGTCGCTCTTTAGATGTTACACCGTCACCCTTTGCCGACAGAAAATCTGCCTATAAATAGAACATTATAACTTCACTTTTTGTAAGCCCCAAACCCTAAGTCCGATTCTAGGGTTTAGGTAGGTGTTTTTCGAGCAACTTAGAGGGTTTCAAACACTCTATAAACATCGTGTAATGGTTTGTTTGTTAATCCAATCCTATGTTATGTCTTCAGTTATCATAATTGTTGCTTGCTCTTCATTAATTATGCTTGGCTAATTCACCTAGTGTTTGCTTATGGTCATATGAAACTTGTATATAATTAATTAGATCTTATTGATTTCTTAGTGATGCTTGTATCTATCTTCATCATTAGGGGTGTGATAATTTCAATGAGTCTAATTGGTTTAGTTTATAATTCTTGCATTCTACTGTCTCTTGTTTAATTGGTTGTCGCACTAGATTAAGGAAAACTTGCTTCAATCGTCGAGTTGTGAGCTTGAACATCTTAAATAGTGATCTATAGCCCTAGAGTGCACTAGTTGGCTTTTGTTGTATTTATTGCATGAGTTTAGGCTCATAGAATTAGGGACCACCGGCACCTCCCTATGAATAAAACATGGAATACACGCACCAATTAAAACAAGGATGTGACAATTCAGTAGGTAGAATTGGATAGCTGGCAAGGAGTAATGCATCATAAGTAGATACGCTTCACGTTCCTGGTAGACCCCTAATTTAGTTAGTATCTTTTGGGATAGTTGACTAGCAACTAATTCCACCCTCCCCTTCAAAACCGAGATATTTTATTTCATAAAATATAAAAATACAAAAATAATCATCCCTCACCTTTAGACTTAAATCGACATACACTTCAGCCTAACGACACTATTCCCCTAGAGAACGATATCAATACCCGAGGCTTACCTAATACTACACTACAACGATTAGGTTCACTGCCTAGGGTGTTGAAAAACTTGCTCGACCAAAAGGAAGTTCCTTTGACCCCGAACGCGCGTTGTACGCGTATCAAGTTTTTGGCGCCGCTGTTGGGGAATAGTTATTGCTTAGGCTTGATTTCTATCTCGTTTAGGTCTACTCTCAAGATTCCTATCAAGTGATATTTTTTCTTTTTATTAGCTTCGTTGTAGTCTATCCCCCTTCTTTGTGCCTTTGTTCGTAAAACTTGTCCATTGACTCTTCCGTTCACCATTATGGAGAACGCGAATCAACTATATCCGCGATTAGGTTTTTTCATGAAAAAATATGATATTACTAAAGCGGATTATTCAACATGGTGGGAAGAAGTAAAGAGAACGGGATCTTATATATGCCCCATTAAGTACCTTGGGAAAAGTAACCAAGTCCATAAACCTTTTGAGGGTTTCATCGTTCTATCAAGCCCACAAAACACCTCATCTAGTGAAACCTATGCATCGTATGAGCCTTCACCTAAGATAGACTCTCGTGAACAACCTCCATGTTTAGAAACTATTTTTAGTGAGGCCCTTAGGAAAACTGACCAAATGTGTGAAAATATTATGGTAAGAAACCAAGCATTAAACCATAAGTTGGATCAATTACTAGGTTTGGTTTCATCACTACCTAAGGAAATAACACATGACGAGCATATATGTTGGATCGATATACTTTAATCAAACTAACTTAACTAGCTTGTTAAGGTTTAATAACCTCGGATAAATCCTAAGTTATTAACAAAGAAACACTGAGCAATCTTTATTAAGTACGCGGAATTTACTTAACAAAGCTAAGAAGAATAACTTTTATTATAAACTCTAAATCTGCTTATTATGCAGATACTCTAAACAACTCTAAGATTATCGAACTTCTCTCTAAAACACTAAATAACTTGTGAATTCGTAAACTCTAAAACTCATAAACTCGTATTCTAAATCGTATATCTAATGCCAATCTAGAAGTCCTTTTATAGGCTCAAGGATATCCTAGTCGGTTTACAATTTGTATTCTTGTACGACAAGTAATCTAAACATAGAATACAATACTTTCCATAAACGAATATAACAGTTCTTTGTTCTTGCAGTACTTTGACTTCATAGTGCAGTACTTTGACTTTGTCTTTAGCAGTACTTTGACTCTTTGACGTTTTCCAGTACTTTGCAGCTTAAAGTACTTTCATATCTTCAGTACTTTCATATCTTCAGCACTTTCATATCCCAACAATCCTCCCCTAACTTGAATTCTTCTTGCTTGACTTCAAGTTCCTTTTTGTGAATATATCTTTAACAACTTCATCTTTAAGGACAGATTGTTTCTTAGTCTTTGGATTGTATCTCTGTAGTGTCTGTGCTTGTCAAAGTATCTCTAAATTATTCTTTCACAGCAGCATCCAGCAAACTCCATCTTTTCAGCAACACAGCAACATATGACAATTTTGTACATTAATTCAGTTTAAGTTGCATACTATTCTCATCACTTCTAGGTGTGTTAACTCCTGTGAGAGGTGAATCATTGAAAACTTAATGGATTTAGATCTCTTTACCAAAGCCATTATCTCTGGAGTAGCCAAATGTTTTGGTGTGTAAGACCATGGTACACTGATAACCATATGATTTTTAGCAAATCATCAGCTATCAACAGATTTGATTTGTCTTTACCAAAAGTTGTACCCTTCTGGACTAGTTAGTTCTTCTATCTAATGGTGAACTAATTACCAATAATGGTTTTTCCACAGCCTTTACCACAAGCCATTTTCTTGTGGGCTAGCCAACTCTTCACATTACTGATATGGTGAGTTGATTACCATCCAACTTATTAGCAAGTTTTCAACTAAAAACGGATTTGATATATCTTTACCAGAGCCGTTTGCTCATGGATTAGCCAATCCTTTTGTAACCATGGTGGATTGATAACCTATTGATGTTATTATCACAAAAACCATTTATTCAACCTTTATTTCAAAATATTTATTACTTAGCAAAAGGTTTCATTTAAAATTCTTTTAACTGGTTTATTTCTTCAAACAGTACTTTGATGAAAGTACTGTCTGATCAATCAGTACTTTGAATAAAAGTACTGATATATCAAAAAGTATTTATTCAAATAAAATTCATACCAGTTATTGATCATCCTCAGCAATAGTAGTCCAGTTGATAAACAAGTTGATAACCATGCAAGCAGTTTCATTATCCTCTTCTACTTCCATTCCATGCTCTAACATTCTTCTCATGAGCTCAACTGTGAGAGGGTATCTTCTTTCTGCAAACATATGTATCATTGTTCCATTTTCCAGCTCTAAAACATGAACTCCAGACTCTTCAAAGAATCTCCAGCAAACAATTTCCCATTTTTCTTGATTCTTCCAAACATCATCAGTGCTCTCTTCCTCAGTTTCCCATGCAGTTATGAGATCACCATGTAAAACCAGACCAATCCCTTCTAATGGATTATGTTCAAAGTAAGCTTTCACCACATGATATAAATAGAATAGGTCTACTCTATCTATAATGTGCAGTAAGTCCCATATCCTTTTGAAAACTTTAAAGCTTTCATCTTCTTTATGAAAGATCATGTAATCTCCATCCTTGGATTTCACAACTTCAAAAACACTAATCTTTGATCTGTTCATCTTCATGTCATTATCTTCTTTTGAATAATCAAAATCTACTACTCTGAGATAATTCCTTAATTCATTACTAGTCTCAGATCTTAATTCAACTTTTTCTTTCTTTGAGAACTGAACATCTGTAACTTCAGTTTTCCTTTTTCTTTTCAAGCTCTTCTTTCTTTCAGCTTCAGTCCAGGAAGCTTCTTCTCTAAAATCTTTGATGCCTGCAACATCCTTCTTATAATCCTCCCTAGCAGCATCATATAATCTTTTCATCTCAAAATAATTAAACTTCTGCAATCCTTTATACCCTTGACTTTTCAGATAAGCCATCATAGCATTTCTGTCTTTAGCTTTATTAAGTCTTCTTAGCATAAATCTAACAGGAACAGGTGACTGTAATGGTTCAGCATCTTCAGCATCAAATTCATCTTGTACCTTTTGAGCTGCTTCTCTATTCTGAGCTTCTTGAGTTTCCTGAGCTTCTCTATCTTTAGCATTTAACTCTTCTTGAATCTTTCTAGCTGCTTGTTCATTCAAAGCATCTTGAGCAGCTCTTAACTGTGCTAAAGTTGGTTTCTTCTTCTTAACTTCTACCAAAACACCCTTCCCTTTATCCTTAGGATCAATTTCAGGTTGAGAAGTTCTTTGTTGTTCTTCTTCTTGTACATCTCGAATAGTAACTCCTCCTCTTGGTTGTGATAAATCTCCAAGAATTGTAGCAATGAACTCATCATCACTTACAGAATGAATAGGTTTGAGAATAGCTTCCTCCTCTTGAAAAACTGTTGTAGAAGGTCCAGCTTCCTCTTCAAAATTTAACACTCTTGGAGTAATTACTTCTTGTCTGAAAGTATCCTGAAAATCAGTACTTTGTTGTTCAGTACCTTGAACATCAGCAGTACTTTGAACTTGAACTTCATCAGTATCTTGAATGATCTTTTCTTCAGACTTTTGAGAACTTTCAGGTTCATTCTCTTTAACTATATCTTCTTTCAATTTCTGTTCTTCTAAATTCCTCCCCAAGTTGACAGAAGATGGTTGATGAACCTTTTGGTGTTTACTTGTCTTGGACTGCCTTTGTGCTTTCTTCTTTGATTTGACCCAAATACGAAATTCTTTAATCAAAGGCCAGACAAAAGTTTTTAGCCTTCTAAATTTGATCTTCAATTTCTTTATCTGCTTAGCTTGAACCTTAGTAGTCTTTTGCAACTTAACTATCTCCCTTGTCAAAGCATAATTATCCAAAGATAAACCTTCATGAGGTATAGTATGTGGATCTTCACTCTGAATATGTGAATGTTCCTCTGATTGAGAAACAGGAACAGATCGTGGTGGAGATGGAGAAGGTGATCTTACAACTTTTTCTTGAACCTCAGGGCGTGGAGAAACAGTACCTTGTGGAGATGCAGTACCTTCATTAGAAGCAATACTTGCAGATGCAGTACCTTTTATGCAGTACCTGCAGTTGCAGTTCCTTCAGATGCAGTACTTTCACTTGTTGCATCATCTTCATCATCTGCTCTAACAGCCTGAACGACTTCCATCATAGAAGTAGTGAATGGTGTATCTGGACCGTTAAATAGGTCAATTCTTCTAGCCATGAAAGTAAAAATCTTGGATTGTTGAACAATAACAGGCAATAAGTCTGTAGGCTTAGGTACATCATCAAGTTGTTTGCTCAGAAAAACTTGTACAAATCTGGGATACATTAACCATTTTGATCCATGATTGATGTGAGAAAGCATGCCATCTAGAATTAGCATTGAAAAATTAAAAACACGATCTGTAGCTAATCCCACCATAGCAGATGCTATATTAGACCCAAACTGCTCCCAAGAAGTACTTTTAGCACTAATACAATGTAACAAGACATGTATTAAAAACTTCCATTGAGGACAAAACAACTGTTTTCTGAATGTTTGTTCTGTTAAAGAACCTTCATAACCAATATGCCCAAAAGTTTCCCAAAGCAATTCCTTGGCAAAACGAATAGCACCATCATTATCATTAAACAACAAATCTTCTCTAATAGATGCTTCAGTAATCTTCACAGTTCTTCCAACAACTGTAGCCCTAATATAGAATTCTTCATTCTCTATGTTTTCTCTGGCAGTAGCCCAAAATTCTTGAATCCAAGGCTCAATAATATCCGGCTCCACTAAAAGAGCATAACTGATGGGCGACCCAGTTAGATAATCAATAATATCATGAAACGCCTCATTGTCTTCAGTCTTGTCTAAATTGGCTACCATATTATGTTTTGAAACAGTAGGTCGATTCGCCATGGATGATTATGTAAGCACAATAAGAATTGAAATCGAATAAGAATGAGAGAAATAGAATATAAGAGGGAAAATCGGAAAGTAGTTATTTATAGGAGAGATTTGAAAAATCACTGCCCAAAATAAAACAACCGTTAGCATTAATTACCCCTCAATATAACCGTTGGAACAGTACTTTTAATATGACAAACAGTACTTTCCACGTATGCAGTACTTTCCCAAAGCAGTACTTTCCAAGCAGTACTTTCAGAAAAACAGTACTTTGTCAAATTCCTCCATAGAAACTAAGTATACACAAATATCCTCCCCTCAAGCAACACACAGGACTATACTAACACCTTATAGTCCTCCCCTCAAATGTAGCTTAGTAGTTAATCATGCCAATACTTACCACCAAGTGATTGAATCTTGAAACATCAAAGCCTTTGGTGAGTAAATCAGCTACATTGTCATCTGTGTGAACCTTAACAACATTAATGAGTCTGTGCTCATAGCAATCTCTGATAAAGTGATGCCTAATCTGAATGTGCTTGGTCTTGGAATGATACACAGGATTCTTCACAATACAAATGGTACTCTCATTATCAATATTGATAGGAGTATTTTTGAAATTGAACCCATAGTCCAAGAGTTGATTCTGCATCCACAAAACTTGTCCACAACAGCTTGCAGCAGCTACATATTCAGCTTCAGTAGATGATGTTGCTGCAATTGTCTGTTTCTTGCATTGCCAGGAGACTAACCTTCTTCCAAGATATTGGCATCCCCCAGTTGTTGATCTTCTATCATAATTATCACCTGCATAATCACTATCTGAAAAAGCTTCTAAGTGAAAAGGTAACTCTTTTGGATACCACAACCCAACTTTGGTTGTTGTTTCAAATAACAGAAAATTCTCTTCACTGCATTCATGTGAGAGATCTTTGGTGAGACTTGATATCTTGCACATAAACAAACTGCAAACATGATATCAGGCCTTGATGCAGTAAGATACATAAGAGAGCCAATCATTGATCTGTATAACTTGACTTCAACAGGCTGTCCATCTTCATCTTTGCCCAATGAATTGATAGATTTAATAGGTGTAGTAACAGCTTTCATATCATAATTAAACTTCTTAAGTATGTCAGTAACATACTTGTCTTGACTAATAAAAATTCCTTCCTTTGACTGCTTAACCTGAAGTCCCAAAAAGAAAGTTAACTCTCCCATTGAACTCATTTGAAATTCCTTCTGCATCAGCTGCTCAAACTCCTTAACCATGGACTGTTTGGTAGCCCCAAAGATGATATCATCAACATAGACTTGAACTAACATGATATCCTTCTTGTCTCTCTTGATAAACAAAGTCTTGTCAATAGCTCCCCTCCTGTATCCATGTTGCAATAAGAAAGTAGAGAGCCTGTCATACCAAGCTCTAGGTGCCCGATGAAGGCCATAAAGAGCCTTAACCACCTTGTAGACTTTGTTTGGGTGTTTAGGATCTTCAAAACCTGGAGGTTGTTTCACATATACCTCTTCTGTAATAGTGCCATAGAGAAAGGCACTCTTGACATCCATTTGGTAAACCTGAAAACCCATATAAGAAGCAAAAGCAAGAAATATCCTAATAGCTTCTATTCTTGCTACAGGAGCAAACACTTCATCATAATCGACTCCTTCTTCTTGTCTGTAGCCTTGAGCTACTAACCTTGCCTTGTTTTTGATAACATTACCTCTTTCATCTCTTTTGACTCTGAAAACCCATCTGGTTCCAATAACTCTCTTCCCATCTGGAAGATCACATAAAACCCAAACTTCTTGAAGTTTAAATTGAAGAAGTTCCTCCTGCATAGCTTCAACCCAGCTTTCTTTAGTCAAGGCTTGAGCAATGTTCTTGGGTTCCTCTTGAGAGATAAAATAAGTAAATAGGCAGGTTTGATGGTCCTTATGATTCAACCTGTTTTGTTTGTAGACAAAGCTAAGTAAAGCATTATGAGGTTTTGTGAAACTCTTAGCTTTGTGTCTTGTCATAACACCAGAATTAGATGGACCAATGATTTGATCAGTTGGATGATTCTTATGAATCCGTAATATTGGAGACTGTGGAACTCCATATGCATCATCCAAATTAGTATAATCAGCACCTTTATTAGAATCTGAGAAAATACCTTCATCTTCAAGCTCATCATCAGTTTCTTCTAATCCAGGCATGGTAGGATCATCCAAATCATCTAAAGTATTGTCAATAGGTACAACAGTACTTTGGTTGAAAGTACTGTCAAAAGTACTGAGAGAGTACTCTGCAGTCTTGTTCTTTTTCTTTGCCTCTTCATAAGCTCTCCTTTGTTCATCAGTGTAAGAATGTGCTAACACATCTTGAAGAAGCATCTGATTAAGTTCCTCTTGAATAGATTGATCCTCAGCTGATAATGAGGATTGTGGTGCAACAGTACTTTGTTTTGGAGAATCAGTACTTTGCTTGGGAACTTCAGTACTTTGTTTTAGACTTACAAGATCTTCATCATGAACAACATCAGGTCTAATATGAACTCCATGAACAACATATTGTAAATCTTCTCTATTGTGCATAGGTTGATTTTCTTCTCTAACAGGTACATAATTCATTGAAGGAGTTAAGACCTCAAGATCAAACATCCAATCAGGACCTTTACCTTTCTCATTGTCTTGATCTTCTAAAAACTCAACATGAAGACAATCTTGAATCTTTTTAGTAACTCTGTTGTACACTCTAAAGCCTTTACTGTTAGTGCAATAACCCAATAAGTATCCTTCTTCAGACTTGCCATCAAACTTCCCCAGATTATCAATGGTGTTTAAAATAGTAAGAGGGCATCCAAAAGGCTTCATAAAACGAATGTTGGGTTTATTGCCCATCAACAATTCATAGGGTGTCTTCATCGGTGGTTTGGTGACAGAGACTCTGTTAAGTACATAGCATGCAGTACTTACAGCTTCTGCCCAAAATTGAATAGGTAGATGGGAATCTGCTAGCATTGTCCTTTGTTAGGAATTAGAAAATTCCATAGTGAAGTGTCGGTCACCCCAAGTATTATCTAGCATAAGTTAGCTCGTAGACATATCATTAGTTACGTTATTTGTTAGTTTATTAGTTAGTTATTAGTGTAGTTTAGTTTAGTGCAACACCGTGGAGGAAGGACGGGTCTTTACCCACTGTATGCCTGATCCACAGGCCGATAGGAGGTCGTTTAAGTTGTAAGTATAAATACCCCTTCCATCCATGGAAGGGGTGTTGCTTCTTTGAATAAACCTTTCACTTTTGATAAGCAACTCTCTTTCAAGAACCTCCTCTCAACTCTCTTCATCTCTCAAATGGCTTTCTTATTTAATCATTGTCCTAGACCACCCGAATCATTAAACAACATAAATATTAAGATCCTACAATTGGTACCAGAGCCAAGGTTTTGTTGTTTTGATGTTTCGTATGGTTTTTGGCACTCATTGGTGTATGCGGTTTGTACGGTTCATATGCGGGTTGAGGTGTTTATTGTGATGGTTGAATGAGTTTTGAGTTGGTTATGTTAAAAGTTTGTTGCTGGTATCCTGGTTTGTTTAAGTGTCAGTCATTCAATGGTGTTCATGTGTCTAAATGTTTGACATGGTCATTAGCAGTTTACACTTGTGGAGACTTTGAGTTTGAAACAGTTTTAAAATGTTAGTTACCGGTTTTAAACTTGTGGTAAAGCAGCTATTTGATTATCTGGTTTCTCAAAAATTTGTGTCTGGTCCATGATAAACACTTTTATGTTTACTCATATCTTTTGAGATTTTGTGGTCATAAAAGGTCATAACGGTCACAATGAATGGGTCTGTTTGTATGGAGTTCTGTTCTGCTGCTATGAAATTCCTTTATGCGAGTTACTATGTTCCATATGCGAGTTATTTAACTTGTCCAGATTCACTGTTCTTAGATGCGAGTTGCCTGATTTCTTGAAAGCGAGTTGACAGTATTGACTGTCCAGACTCAATGTATTCTTGGTTGCGAGCTGTTATAATGTCCAGTTTTAATGGCTGGAATGCGAGTTGATTAACTTAAGGTATGATGCGAGTTGGGGTTGCGAGTTGGATAAGATGAGAGCTGGCAATGATGCGAGTTGAGTTAGATGCTACTTACACTTGCTTTTGAGCGAGTTGCACTCTGCTATTGAGCGAGTTGCTATTGATTTAATGTCAAAAGCGAGTTGTTATGCTGCCCAAATGATGCGGGTTATAAAGGATGCGAGTTGTTAAAATGAAAGCATGCGAGTTATGTTATATTTACTGAAAGTATGCCGTTTACATATATGCGACTTGCTGCCTTGGACCTCATCAACCTTAATACATGACTCAATCTTTTAACAACAAAACACCAGACTCATGACCTCAGTTTATTTGTACATCATCAATCTTAATCCTAAAACAACAACAACTTCAAATTCCAAACTATTCTAAACCATCTCCTTCCCAACACCATACATCAAACAAGATACGACATGGTAAAAGGATTACAAAGATCTCAGTGTGTTCAACTTTATTTCACACCTTTCAAAGATAATTTTAAGTTGAACTATAACCATCATAGATCCGTTTGAAGACCAAACCTCATGTTAATATCCGAACAATTTGTGAAAGAACAACACGAACCCGTATCATTCTCCGCCAGTTCGTTAATACAAAACTCAAAAACGGATAAAAAGATGAGTGAGATCTCAGTTTCTCATGGGTTAAAGACTAACCAAAGATCTTTTCAGATTTTATCAAACCCTAAGAAACCATCATTGATCTAAATGTTTGTGACTATATCCGAATTTAAAGATTTGTTTTTAACAATATTGTTAACTCCAATCTTTGTTTCGTTAAAAGAAAAACAATCAATACATAACACCTATGGATTAAACGTTCATAATACCTACCTTGATATATTGGATTGTGATTCTCGTTGCCATCACACAAACCGTAGCCATCCCTGTGGCTTATGATGATTGAGATCTTGATATCGACTCAAACCATCCCTGTGGTGAGTGATATCTGCATACATCCTTTGGAGATGGGAGGCTGATGTTTGTCCAGAAATGGTTTGGGAAGCAGATATATGAGTAGTGAAATATTTGGAAGATGGGGGCGTAAGTTTGTTGTGAGTTGTGTTAGGGTTTGTGGAGGACTTTTAGGAGATGGAGCGTTTATTTTGAGATGATATGCTGAGATTTGGATGAGAGTTCTAATGTGAGGCGATTATTAGGGTTAGTATATGAGATGAGAGGCTGTTTTATACCCACTTTATTAGGGCGTAATGTGGAGCAGTTTTTTTTTCTCATGGGCGAAGATGTCAATGGGCCTCGTTGGATTTAGTTTATTGGGCTGATAAAGTTTGAGTAATGTAATTTGGACCGTATATGTTGTGTTTGCTGAATCTAACTTGCAATATTTGGACTGGGCTTGAAATTTTATGTGATGATAAGATTTGTGAAAATGAGATTTGATGAAATGAGAGTGAATGATGAGATTCGATGGGTTATGAGGTTTGATTCTTTGGACTACACACTTTCACGGAAAATATTATGTCACGGTTCGAACTGAAAATTGATCAAAGTTGACTACGGGGTTGTTTGGACGGTATCTCTTATTTGGATTTGAAGTGAGTTTTTTCGGGCACGTTTACTTATTTCGTCTTCTTTCTTTCTTCCCTTCCGCGAATATGACTTGTTTGGGATTTTATTGTGTGTGATAAAGACTTGGCTATTTAGTTACGCTTGTGATTCGTTCTCGCTTAACCCACAACGTTGCTATCACTTCGGTGTCTCACGAAGTTGAGGATATGTCAAGAGGTTTTGTACACTGGGTACACCGTTTCTTTTTCACAAGGATTAGTACAAGCTTAAGTAACAAATCTAGAGAATTTTACTTCAGGATCAACTTTGGTATATCGGATTTACTTCTCCAGGTTGTCACTACAGAAGCCGACAGAATGTGTAAATAATGTATTTACCAAAGTGTTTAATTGGATGGTTGATGATTTTGTTGATGTTGGATTATGAACCGCTGATGAACCGCTGCATGTTCCCCTAAAATAGATATTCACTGAAACCAAAGTCGTCATAACACATTCAAGCTGACATTGTTTACGGTTTTGTCTTGATTTTGTAAAATCCCGCGAAAGAACCTATTTCTCGGTTTAAATCATAGACTTGTAAAATCCCGTGACAATGGAAACATCCTGGTAAAAGTAAAGTGCATTTCCGGATCTTTCTTATGGCTTACTCTTGGTTTTGTAAAATCCCGCGAAAGAAACTATTTCTCGGTTTAAACCATTGAGTTGTAAAATCCCGTAATGATGGAACCATCTTGAAGAAAGGAAAGTGTATTTCGAGATCTCTTTTGATGCTGATGCTACTTTTTCTGTTTCGAAGAAGGGATAAAAGAGTGTACTTCATGTATTGGATGTGTGTTTGGATATTAGTCATGGCAGTTTGGGTATTACATGGTTTTACGGGGTTATGTGCATTTAACCATGGTCGGGATGAAACCATTATCAAAGTTCATTTAAATGTCAAAGAAGGCTAGATTTGAGCAGTTAACCAGAAAAAGTAACAACGGCGTTAATTCAGTATTATTTATTTGAGGTTGAAGTGAATTATCATGGGCGAGTGTACTTAGAATCTGAAGGTATCGGGGATGGTTGGATGAAGATTCTTCATGATCCTTGTTCGAGCTTATTATCAAAAACAAAGACTTGGAAATCTAGTTATTGTTGGGTGTCTTTTACCTTTTCTTTTACCACTTGGGGGAATTGGGCTCATACCACTACAAAATAACTATCACTTTAAGGGGTTACGTTGTAGTGCTCAGTGTCACATTCAATTGTGGATTTTCAAGAGGTAATGTACGTCTTATAATTGATGGTTGGTTGGTTGAAGAGTATAGAGTACATTGAGAGTACTTAGAGATGCTAATGGAAATCGGCACCGCTCTTTGTTACATATGTGCAAGTTTAAGTCACGAGTTCGGGTTAGTTTACTTCAGGGTCAAATTCATCATATTGGGTTTTCTCCATCAGTTGTCACAACAAAGAGCCTACTGAATGATAATGGGGTTGATTATAAGTTTGCCAAGAGATGATGAAAAGAGAGAGATTATGACGGCTGTTCACATCAGTCCAGGCCTCGTACTTCAACATTATGACGAATGAACACATCAGTTCATGCCTCGTTCTCTAAAGAAAAGAAAAGTGTACGTGTCAGTGCGCTTTATCTTCTGAAGAAGAGAAATCTTCTTATTATGACCATTCTCATCAACATGCTTCATACTTTTTCCATGCGCTTCAATCATCAAGTGAACCGGGCTACTGTTGATTGTTTTCTGATTCCACTTTCTCAACTATAATGACGATGGCGACATCCTGTGCTAATTTTACGGGGGAGAAGTGTGAATAGAATACTTTTGGATGATTTCACTTATTTAGTCAAGAATGGCATCTCCGTATGCAATTCTTGAGGGGGAGAAGAAGTGTGAATTTTTTGCATTGTTGATTGACATTTGAGAATAAAAATGGTCATACGGCTCTAAACTCATGTAAGAACCGAGCTTCTTCTTATCGGGTCATCTTCACATGGAGTTTTTTTTCTCTTCTAAGAGCCGTTGGTTGACATCTTCACTCGGATTGATGAGTTTATCGACAAAGTGCTTCCGGTTAATGCTACACGTACACATCAACATGATGATTCCGAACAATCTCTCTGTTCTTGTTTGATGTGATTGGTAGTTTGGTGTTACCATCTTATGTGTTCGTTGCGGCCTGATTGCTGATTTCCTTGATGAACATCTTTCTGTTCTTGTCTGATTGGGAGGGATTTTAGTTAAGGGGATTTGCAATATGTAAGTTGATTGGGATACTTTTTGGTGATGTTCTTGTTTTTGGTGAGTTGAAGATGTTAACTTTCTATTCCCCAACTGGGCAATCTTGAAGAAGGTCGAGTCTACAGTCGGTTCTATATATTCTGCTACATGTTAGAAGACTAAAGACGTGTTGCATTTAATTATCTAAAGACTTCTTCTTAATCTGAGCATTTATCAAACAGATTGTCAGTTTAGGGGAGAGCACTAATTGGGGGAGAGTGAAATGCCGAATTTAATCCCCAATTAGACTTGCTCACATTATTCAGCATGTTGATTCTCATAAAGACTTCAAGCGATCTTCTCAACAGATTTCAAGTATTTAGGCTTATAATGTTTTGCTGATTCTGAAGTGTCAAAACCAGCAAGGGGGAAGGAGACAAGCACCAAAACGCGAGTAAACTTGATGAGCTTAATACTTCTAAGTAATTGAAGATATCCCGGGAAGACAAATGTTATGACCGCAGAAAAACTCAAGGTTTGACTCATGGGGAGTAAACTTGATGAACTTAACTCTTCTAAGTGATTGAAGATATCCCGGGAAAACAAATGTCATGACCGCAGAGAAACTCAAGGTTTTACTCATCAAGGCGTTTAGTGTTCTTATTCCAACTATGTGGGGGAAGAGATGTAAGAGTTAGTTTCTGAAGATAAAAGAGGTACACAAGTGTGTGGTGATTTCGATGGTATCACAATGATCAGGGGAGAGAGATTGTGTACATTGGGGATGCTCAGCTGTTTCACTTGAGTGCTTAATCAGTGATTCAGAGATATAATCACTTATTCCGGAGTTGACATCCGCAGAGATTGTCACCCGCAGAGATAATCAGTGACTTGGCCTGCTTCTTTAATGTTATCAGTTATTCATTCCTTGTGTATTGGTATGCTTTGGATACTTGAGCTTCATACACGATCATCAGGGAAGAAAAATGTAAACATGGGGAGGTGTTTTCATTCCCCTCATGATGTGTATTCGGGAGAGCTCTTGGATATTGGTGTACTTCGGGTTCTTGAGCTTCATACACTATCATCAGGGACGAAAGATGTGAACATTGGGGAGGTGTTCTTCATTACCCTCATGATGTGTATTCGGGAGAGTTCTTGAGCATTATAGAAAGAGACTGACTGCATCAATTCAACTACTTGGGGGAATTGTTCTTTTGACACCTTTTGGAATGGATTGCTTCAGACTTCAGTGGAATGAAATTTGAGAAGAGTTATTTATGTGTGGGATGATACGTTGATGTTCTTCTACTTGATGATATAACCCCGAATGGAGATCCTCGATTATCGTTCTTAAAAGGAGCAGCGGGATTTATGATAATGGTGTGCTTCTCTGTGCACCTGGCTAATGAAAGCTTGAAATAGAGCTTCGAATCTGCTCATCTAATGGATCTTCGGTTTGGGGGAAGCTGCCAAAGTCTCTCTTTCTCAAAGGCTCATGTTCTATCTTTTATTCTGGAGCCTCGGAAGCTTTGGTGGTGAATGTTTGAGAGATGACGAATTCTATCTTCTACGACGTGCTGCTTGATATCCTTATCTCGGTACTCGTATCATCATCTTCTTAAACTATATCATCTACTCTATCCTTGTAAATATTTATCAGAAAAACAAAATACAAAAATATAAAACCAGCAAAACAAAATAGAAAAATATAAAACCAAGAAAAAGAAAATAGAAAAATATAAAATCATCAAAAAATCCATAAAAATCAGAAAATTGAAAAATACCAAAAATATGTTTTCTCATGACATGTCTTCTGGTATCGATAACATCTACGGTCTTAGAAATGTCATTCAATAATGGCACGGGACTTTAGATGAAGTTCGAGCAGGAGGTGTAAATATTCTTTTCTAAACATGTCTCAAAAAATGGTTTGCAGTTATTTCAGACTGTAACCCGTGCTTAAAACTATGGCTTGCTATTATTTTCTGATAGCAACCCGCTCTTTAAAGGAAGGAAAGTGTTGCACTAAACAATTTTTCAAATATTTCGTGCACTTATCCTAAAACAATTTGAGGAAAGTATGTCGAAAGACTGCTGTTCCTACACAAATGTTTTTCCGTCTAAAATTCTTCAGAAAAATATTTGTTGTTTTTCAAAAATGGTGGAAAATGAGTTGCTTGAAAATCAATCAGTTTCAGAGTTTTAGTAAAAATTGAAAACTCAATCAATCACTTCAGCGCTTTTAAACCTTTTCAGAAAAATGAGTCATTGATTGAGGGGGAGAATGTTTTCAAATCTATATCATCTAACGAGCTTTCTTAATTATCCTACGTGCTTAATTAAAAATGATATTTGCCTGTGTCGAAGGACTAGGAATTTAGGATATGATTGTTAGGATTAGATGATTAGAGTTTGATTTAACACATAAACCCCATGCCTTATATGATCTGATTGATATGTTGAATTGACTTTAATTAGTCGATTGCTGTTATGGGTGATGTCGACCACCATATATCTGTATGTGTGTTCACTAACGTATGCAGGTATATTGGTATATAAGAATGTTCCCGATCCGGATCCCACAATTGAAGATGATTGGATGCCGAAAGGAAAGGGTAACTATATCTTGGGTTGACAAATGAAGAAACGGAGCTTAATTGGACTTCAATGGAGAGTTGGCATAAATGCAACATAAGAGGTCTCACTGCATCAGCAGATGGTTTTCTTCATCAGCAAATGAAGAAACGGAGCTTAATTGGACCTCAGTTGGCATTAAAATGCAACGAAAGAAGTCTCACTGCATCAGCAGACGGTTTTTCTTCCAAGCCCTACAGCAACAACAAATGCTTCTCAACCACTTAATATATCTTTGTGCAGGATACCATTTTTTAAACAATTTTGAATAATTTGATTAAATTGTTTTGAAAATGAAAAATATTGTATTGAAAATATATTGGACTAATTTTTGAAAATCACCGGACTTCATGTTGTCAAAACCTACGTCACTCAATTATTGACTTCTGTCATGGATTGAGGGGGAGAGTGATTTAAAATAAATTATTTTCAATCAATATTGCTTCATAAAAGTCCGGATTGTACAATATAAGTGGTGATCTAAAGATTTAATGTTATGTCATGGTATGATTTTTTCTTTAGAATCAAGGTCTTTCAAAATGAAATTTTTTCTGTTCTTGTTTGATTGTGAAATTGTTTTATTTTACTAAAAGATCTCTTAAAAACTATCATACCTGACACTAACAATCTTTAATGTCTTAAATTGGTCCTTATCTGTCATTTTTCAAAAATTAAATCTTGCCACGTCTTTCCCCAAAATTTTCTAAATGATTTAAATCTTTTGGGATCACAAATCTCAAATGGTTTGAAATTTTTGATCGCGGGAGAGATCGTGATTTAAATCTCAAATCTGTTTTAATGGAATTGGTTTTAGTCATTCAAAGGCACTCCTGCCTCCATGTGCCAAACGATTTCAAATACACAATGCACATGTTTAGGAGGAGGATTTATCCAAAAAAACCATATGAGTATTTAAACAAGGCCACATTTTCTCCCATGTTCTCTAAACCTAATTAAATCACTTGGGATCCAAAATCTCAAAGGGTCTGATATTTTTGATCGGGGGAGAATTTGTGATTTAATTGTGAAATTTGATAAATGATGATCGATTTGATTCAAATGTGCAGGCTGCTCTCTCATATGTGCTAAACGCTTTCGAATCTCGAAGCACATATTGAGGGGGAGCAAATGGTTTCTAAATAGTGTTTTGTGATCGTGATTGTGCTTCAAATGAACTCTTGCCTCTATGTGATCAAATGATTTCAAATATCCTATGCACATATTGAGGGGGAGAATTTTACCATGAAAATCAAATGGCTTTTTCGTATGAAAATTGTGATCAAAGAAAATATTTCAAAGTCCTCTTGCCTCCTTGTGCTAAACAATTTCTAAATCATACGCACATGTTGAGGGGGAGGTTTTCTAAATGATCAAAACTATTAGGGTACAAAATGCTTTGATCTCGTATCACAAGTACCTTGATTGTTTTTCCAAATGATTTTTCAATTGGTTTCAAGGAAGAATGAACTGTACCAAAAGACCGACCATTTTACTTTTTGCATGGAGTTATAAGGATGGTGAGGTTAGGTATTTGTTCCCACGATCCGCCAGAACCGGAGGGATCTACCCAGGGACAATCCACTAGATAGTGTAGAGTCCTTAGGTATGATGTAAAAAGGAGAAAAATGAGAATATGGGAAGAGTGCGGACTGAGATAGAGCTAGAACTGGAATAAACCCAACAAGGTTCTAGTAATGAAGTCTCGGTAAGCACTGAAGGGGTTGAAGAATGAAAAAGAAATGAATATGAAAAGGGTGAAAAGAAATAGCCCTCCAACAATTCAACCTTAGGGCAGAATCCGGGGTTCAATACATATGCTACTATTGTTTACTAAGGTAACACTGGTATTGAAGACAAGACGTCATGGACCCAGTGACGCACTGCACTAAACTTCCCAAGCTACTCAAGTTCCTCTTAAAAGGGCTTGTTTCATTCTCACGGGGAACCGACATAATCTATCGACTTTCTCTTAGAGATTGTTGATATTGAAGAAGGAGACCCTCTCCCTAGTCTCCGGCACAGGAACCAAATGTGCACTATTGAGTCTAGAGCCAAGAGATCATCCACAATATCTCGTTAGGACACTAAATTCATGAAGACTTGTTGTTTCACACAATGTGGAAAGTAAGTATATATTAAGAGTCCTACGCATTATCCTTGTGGTATTGCCAGAACATCTGAGTGGTATGTAAAAGTATTCACGATGAAGATGGAAATCCTTCTAGAGCCAACATCAAACAAGCTCTTGGTGGGTGACATGTGAGATCTTTTCTAAAGATCAAGCTTGTGACAACTGGATAGAAACGATGGGGCGATTCACTCGTGAATCAACCTTGGTCCAGGAAATGAATTGACGAATACTTTGGGAAAAACCGTTCGATGTGCAAACCTTCTTTTCTCTAGCACGTCGAATGTGTTCTTATGTTTTCAAACACAAAAAGTATCTCTGATTGAAAAAATACTTTTAGAAAAACCGTTCGATGTGCAAATCTTCTTTTCTCTAGCACGTCGAATGTGTACTCTTTTCAAATACAAAAAGTATTTTTGATTGAAAATTGATCTTTCTCATAAAACCTTTGTCGTATTGCAAAACTCTTTCTTCAAGCAATACACGATTATTTTCAAATCAATTTTTCATCAATCAGTGAATCTCAATTCGCTGGTTCACTCACTCCATGTTGTCTTCTTTGAGACGTTCCGGTTTGAGAACAGCTAGAACAGCTGCGAAACCCTGCCAAGGAGATTCTTAGGAATCCTACCTGATCACAGGCAGTACTTGTACTGATCAACGGGGAACCGTGGGCCGTGTACCTCAATTCAACGAAAGTGGTCAAAGACACTTTTGTGCGCTTTATTGCTAACTGTCGTATGCAGGTACACCCCGACGATTGCAGCTGATCAGAATTGAGGAGTCAATCCAAAGCCGCATGCTCACAGCATCCACACTTTATTGAAGAAATCATGACTGGTGCATATCTACATAACCTGGTTCTGATATTTTTATACTATGCTTCTGCTACGCTGCTGCAAATATCATGAACCAGTAAAGCTTCCGCTACTCTGATGGAAAGATGTCATGATTCAAAAGTGTGAGCATGTCGGTCCGAAAGTCACAACTTCACATGAAGGCAACACAACTATGGATGATCCAGAGAGATTTGCTGTGGCTGATGATCTTAATGAAAGCTCGAAGATCATCAAAGATGTGGATCAGTTCAAAGACCTCAACTGAAAGTACTAAAATATGCGGACTTTGAAGAATCGCTACTAAAGCACAAAGATTGCGAAAGTGAAGAATTATAGTCTACGAGCTCAAGACTGAAGATAAAATAGAATGCTAGGATTCGAAATGTAAAACATGGGGTGACCTCCCTTAGGGGGAGATTGTTAGGAATTAGAAAATTCCATAGTGAAGTGTCGGTCACCCCAAGTATTATCTAGCATAAGTTAGCTCGTAGACATATCATTAGTTACGTTATTTGTTAGTTTATTGGTTAGTTATTAGTGTAGTTTAGCTTAGTGCAACACCGTGGAGGAAGGACGGGTCTTTACCCACTGTATGCCTGATCCACAGGCCGATAGGAGGTCGTTTAAGTTGTAAGTATAAATACCCCTTCCATCCATGGAAGGGGTGTGGCTTCTTTGAATAAACCTTTCACTTTTGATAAGCAACTCTCTTTCAAGAACCTCCTCTCAACTCTCTTCATCTCTCAAATGGCTTTCTTATTTAATCATTGTCCTAGACCACCCGAATCATTAAACAACATAAATATTAAGATCCTACATCCTTGCTGCTTCAATCAAAGTCCTATTCTTTCTCTCTGCAACACCATTTTGCTGTCGTGTTCTAGCAATACTAAACTCCCTCTTTATGCCTTTATTCGCACAAAAGTCATCCATAAGCTTGTTCTTGAACTCAGTTCCATTATCACATCTAATACCTCTAACCTTGAGTCTCAATTGATTTTCAAGAGCTATTATGAAAGTCTGAATAGCATCAAAAGTATCATCCTTAAAACCCAAAAAGAAAACCCAACTGAATCTACTACAGTCATCTGTAACAACCAAACAGTACTTTTTCTTATTTAAACTTGCTACAAAGACAGGTCCAAATAAATCCATATGTAACAGCTCCAATGGTTCTCTAATAGTTCTTTCCTCAAGCTTCTTGCAGGAAGCTTTGTGTTGTTTACCCTTCTTGCATGCCAAGCATGATTGATCATTCTTGTAAGTCTTTGAAGGTAAACCTCAAACTAGATTTCCTTTGACCAGTTTGTTGATATTCTTGAAATTAACATGGCCCAATCTTCTATGCCATTGATGTGCCTCTTCAGATGTTGCTTTAGCCACCAAACATGTGGCTCTTCCATAAGAATGTAGACTCTTCATGTCTAAACTATACACATCATTTGTCCTTGGTACTCTAAGTACTACCATATCATCATCAACAGGTTTAAAATCAGAGGAAAGGATGAGACATTCTGTGTCAGTGAATAACACAGGATGCTTTTTATCACAAATTTGAGAGACTGAGAGCAAGTTGAATTTAAGCTCCTTCACATATCTAACATTCTCAAATTCAATAAGCCCTGCTTTGATAGTTCCTTTGCCAGTAATCTTTCCTCCATTGGGATCATTCCCAAATGCAACTCTTCCTCCACTAAGATTTCTAAAATCAGACATAATTTCTTTGTCTCATGTCATACTTCCAGAGCAACCACTATCTACAATCAGATGATCTTTAAGCTCCTCTTCTGGGTTGCCCTGTACACAAAGAAAAGAGTTAGTGATTTTTAGGAACCCAAGCCATTACTGACTTGTGTTCCCCTTGTGGAGTTACAAACTCAAATTCTTTGAGTATGTAATTCCCACTATCTTTCAAATGATGATCCAAAATTATCTTTTGATTTTTAGCATGTGGATTTTCAAAACTTTATGGTTTTTCAACATAAATCTCTTTTGCGTGATTATTAGCTTTTTCATGTGTCACTAAAACATCAGATTCACTTTTTGTTGAAAGTACTGTGTGTCCCTCAGCAGTACCTTCCCTCGTAACCCATTCTGGTTTAACACGTGGTTCCTGTGATCTAGATCCCCTATGTGAATTGTAATACCTTCGAGGTTGATAGTGAGATCTCCTAGGATTCCTATTCCAAGTAGTGTGATCAGTACCTTGTTTCTGAGCAGTACTTTGGAAAGTACTGTGAGATACTGAAGGTTTTGAAAAAGGTCTTCTCTGATGTGGGTATCTGTGATCTGGTGTGAAGTTTCTGTGATTAATCCTATTTGAATTATTCCAAACTGGTTTGTGCTCTCTAGGTTTGTGGTTGGCAGATCTGTTCTTTGGAAATTTGCTAAGGTATTCTGAGTGTCGATCATAATCTTTGATTAAGTGATTAGGACTATAACACACAAAACACAGTTTTTGACCCATATGTCCAAAGTGATTTCTTCTATGTCTATGCCCAAAATTATTTTGCCTTCTAGGTGAATGATTAAACCTGTTTTGACCAAAATTATCCCAAAAAGGTTTAGCAGTACGGTTTTGAAAAGTATTTGCAGAAGGTACTGCTTGTGGAGCAGTACTTTGATTTGAAGGTACTGCTTGATTTTGAACATTATTTTCAACAGCATCTTTGGGTTTTTCAGATCTAGATTGAGCAACAAGCTTCTTCCTAAACTCTAGACTGTCTAGTCCAAATCGAGAAACATCAGGCCTTATGGGTTGATGACTAATGGGATGTGGGACAACATTATATCCCTTGTCTTTCTTATACTTAGGAGGTGGTTCACTTATTGAGCCCTCATTACTAGATGTATCTACATAGTTAATGAGTTCATCATCACTAGTGGTTATGTCCTCAAAATCACCTACATCCTGATCACTAGGTTGGTTTTCTTCTATATTATCAAAGTTCATACCAAAACCTAATCCAGTTCTAATGTATGCTCTTCTTTGTTTTTCAACATAAGTAACATGGGACAAACCAGATTCATTCCAGGCAGCAAACTTTTCTAACATATCATCTCTCTCCTTAGTTAATTTCTCAATTTCAGCAATTTTACAGTTTAGTTTCCATTCACTAAGTTTTAACTGGTAATCCTGTTGTTCATACTTTTCAGCCCAAGCCATTTCATTATTTTCATGTGTTATAATTTTAGCTTCCATAGACTCTAAAGTAATTTGATAACCTGCTACCTCAGATCTAGCCTTAACACAATTATCTCTTTCAATCACATAACTGTTAAGTAATTTTAGATAAAAATCATAACAGTTGGAACAAACCTCAGAGATAGGATACTGAGTTGGTGAAGTAGCCACCATTGCAAGAAGAACAGGATCATCTTCACTTTCTTTGCTCCAATCAAATTCTCCAAAGCAATCATCAGATTCCAAAGCAGCATGTTCAGGTTCTTCATCAAAAGCAGTGCTCCAGTCCAATGCATCCACTGTGTCTTCAACTGCATCTTCCACTGCTACCATACAGTAAGTTACTGGTTCATCATCAAATTCTTCTCTCCAGTCAACTTCTGATAACTTCTCTTGAGCAACCAAAGCCTTTGTTTCAGTAATTGGAATTTCTTTGAGCTCAAGTTTTGGCTTCTCAGATGTTCTGTTTGCTTGATACTTAGCAAACATGCACTCCCTTGCAAAGTGACCAGTCTTTTGACAATTGAAGCATTCAATTTAGGATTTGTCAAAAGTTATTCCTTGTTTTGGTTTGAAATCAATACTTTTTCCTGTCTTCTTCATGTACTTTTTGATCCTTGCAGTGATCATAGCAACTTGCCACCTGATATCAATTTCTTCAAGTGCATCCTCTTCAATCTGTGCTAGATCTTCTTCATAAGTGACAGGTAAACTGGCTTGTTGTGCAAAGAAAGAACACACAACTTCATCTGAGTGCAAAGTGGTAGATGGTGGGGCCTGATGAACATATGAAGGGGGGTTGTAAACAGCAGTACTTTGAGAAACAATACTTTGAGGAGAAGCAGTACTTTTGACAGAAGTACTCCCCTTCTTTTCAGATGATAGAAAAGCTATACTGTGAGACTTAGAATTTGTTTGACCACTCATCTCATGCTCATACACCTTCAGTTGATGATAGAGATCATCAAAGTCCATGACATCCAAACCTTGTTGTCCTCTGATCATTGTAGCAATCACATGCCATGTAGATGGCAAACTCCTTAGAAACTTCAAATTAGCATCCTCAACTGATACTTCTGCCTTGTATAACTCCAACATGTTGAGGAGATTTTGAAACCTATCATATGCAGCATCAAGACTCTCTCTTTCACCTACTGTGAAAGTTTCAAACTGTTGCTTTAGCAAATTTCTATGCATCTTCTTAGAGGCTTCATTCCCTCCAAATCTGGTCTTGAGAGCAGCCCAGAGCTGCTTAGCATCTTTAGCATCATGAAATTTGAGAAGATGACCATCTGGAATGGCAGATAAGAGAATGTTTAGTGCCTTTTCTTGATTCCTTAGGGTTGCTGCTGGTAAGACTGCCTTTGGTGCAATTGGTTGTCCAGGAATATTAATAGGTTCTGGAACTACTTCATTGCCATTCACAATTACATTCCATAGTGCATGGTCTGTAATGGCAATATACTGCCTCATCTTCATGCACCAGAGATCATATTCTCCCTTCTTGATTATTGGAATTCTGAGTGAGGTGATTGAGGGTGGTGGAACAGCTTCAGTCGACATCTTGAATATTGTTGAAGTAGGGTTTCTTCCTAGTCAGAGTTTCCACACAAGCTCTGATACCACTTGTTGGATCGATATACTTTAATCAAACTAACTTAACTAGCTTGTTAAGGTTTAATAACCTCGGATAAATCCTAAGTTATTAATAAAGAAACACTGAGCAATCTTTATTAAGTACGCGGAATTTACTTAACAAAGCTAAGAAGAATAACTTTTATTATAAACTCTAAATCTGCTTATTATGCAGATACTCTAAACAACTCTAAGATTATCGAACTTCTCTCTAAAACACTAAATAACTTGTGAACTCGTAAACTCTAAAACTCATAAACTCGTATTCTAAATCGTATATCTAATGCCAATCTAGAAGTCCTTTTATAGGCTCAAGGATATCCTAGTCGGTTTACAATTTGTATTCTTGTACGACAAGTAATCTAAACATAGAATACAATACTTTCCATAAACGAATATAACAGTTCTTTGTTCTTGCAGTACTTTGACTTCATAGTGCAGTACTTTGACTTTGTCTTTAGCAGTACTTTGACTCTTTGACGTTTTCCAGTACTTTGCAGCTTACAGTACTTTCATATCTTCAGTACTTTCATATCTTCAGCACTTTCATATCCCAACAATATACATAATGTAGATGTGATAGAGGATAAGGTGAAAAGTCTAGACCCGCAAGGTATCCCACAAGTCCCACCATCATTTAAGGCATACACACCGCACGTGACTTACCCAGAAGTAGTAGAAGAGACTTTAGGAATCCCGATGGAGGTAGAACATTTGAACCAAAGCAACTAGAGAATATAGGTTTGAATACTTGTAGTCTCAGCCTTAATCTTAGTTCTAGGGAATTTCCTAGTGGTGATGAACCGGAACCTCAATCTTTACACAATTTTCCATCCTTAGATATACATCTAGGAGACAAAAGAGGAACCGACCCACCCATCAACCGATCTAGTCCGGGAAGTTTTAGGATGAAGGAAGCCATTCACACCCCCCCTTCACCTCACGTGGCAAATTGCTACCCTACGGGTGTGTATCACTACTATCACCCGCACTTAAGCTTAAGTGTAGGAAAAACTTTCCCTTTATCCATTAAATAAGGGTAGAGTCAAGCTCGTGACTCGAACAAAAACAAGCGCTTCTTGGGAGGCAACCCATGCTTAATTGTTTGCTTGTTTGTGTGTCATATCTTTTCATTGATTGTTTATTCTCATGTTTGAATTTGTGAAAATACTTTATTTTGTCTTTAACCTCGTCTTAATTACATATAAAGGTATTTTACAAAAAGGATAAGTGTAGGGAGGATTACACACGTTTTCAAAAGAACGTGAGCATGAGAATTACAATTCTTGAAAAAGATATATATGTGTGTTTGTTAGAGTCAAATGCTTGTATAGAGTCATAATGGATGTTTTGCAGGAATTTTTCCAGATTCTAAAGATATAAATTTTCCAGAATTTTTCCAGAAAATCGCAGACCAGTTTCTGTCAGGATAACCTGACGGCGTCAGGATTGCAACCTGACGGCGTCAGGAGTAGCAGAAACAACTTATAACTTTTTCTCATTTTCTGTGCTACTTATAAAGTTTTTGGAAATTCTCAGGTCTTAATTTACCAGAAAATCTGCAAACATCCATTCCACAAGCATTATATCTTATTTAAGTCTGGAATTACATCTTGTTGTGATTTTTCTTTGTTCGGTTTGATGCTTTGGGTTGTCTATTTTCTTAAAGTGTGCAGGTTTTATTTATCAAGAAGAAGAAACATAAGATTGGATGGAGCTTTTCACGCATACATTCTTCTTGGAAAGAATTTAACCACTACTTCACACACGGATCCTACCGAGCTAATCAGGGGAGTATTAGTTTCTTTCGCTTTTAATTACCTTCCATTATCATAACTTTGATACTTTCGGGGAACATTGGGGACAATGTTCAGTTTAAGTGTAGGGAGGGAGAATAAAACGGGAACTTTGAAACTATGCTTATCCTTGATTATTTGTCTTGTCTAATTTCATTTGTGTAATAAACCATGAGAAATATCGGTTAGGGTAATTTTGGCACCAAATTTAAAATTTTTCATGACATGTAGGAGTAGGCCATTAGTCTTAATAAAGCGTCTCATGGATAGGAAGTTACATGACTAGCACAAAACCCTTTACCACTTAAATTCCACCCAAAAAATGTGAGGATCGCCCTTAGATTTGTAGGAATTAAAGCATTCACCTTTAATGCTTCGAGAGTGTACCGGTAGTATAATAAATTCTAGAACTTGTTTTGTGATGCATCCCCGAGATCGCTAGTGAGACTACACTTGTGTAGTTAGGAATAACTAAATGATAAGAGGCATTAGGATAACCCTTGTTTGATACCCGTATTATAATTACTTTTTCCACATCGGTTGAGTAATTCCCACACACCCTTGCGTAGTACTCATCTTTAGTACACGATACCCCTAGTTAATCCTTCAGAGCCTATCCTTTTTGCGGTTCTCGTGATGTTTCGGTCTTCCGGAATATCAATGAAGAGCATTGTTTACAATCCACCCCCAAATGTACACCCAAATCGCCTTAGCCTACCTTGTATGCACTCACTTTTAGTGCATTATTGTTATCATACTAAGCCCTTAGTTCAATTATCTAGTTACTTGCATAAGTTGCTAAGTCGAGTCATATCCTTTGTACACAGTTTTGGGACGATTGGGACTAATGGGAAAAGTTAGATTTTATGGAGTGACGGGAAGGAACGTTAAATTCAAATTCCCTTTATTTACGTAATAATGTACTCCAAGTGTTTTGATCTTTTCAATTCGGGTCAAATTAGTGTTAGAGTAATAAAAACTCAAGTGTAGGGATGTGCCTATAAATCCCTTATATTTTGATGTTATCGTAGAGGAGTTAGAGTAAAAATGTATGAAAAAAAAATCAAAAAAAAATAGAAAAAAGAGAAAAGAAAAAAAATAGAGTGTTGAAAAAAGAAAAAAAAAATTGAAAAATTGAAAAAAATGTACGGGCTACCATCCTACATTTATCTTTATGTTTATGTTTTTCAATTTATGTTTGTTTGTTTCATTTATCTAGAGTTTAGAGTGTCGAGTCTTGGCTTAGCAACACCATTCTTCTTATGCTTGTAACATAAAGATTTTTGACTTGCCACCAATAAATCGCCTATCCAACCAAACCCTTTGTTTCCCCTACCGTAAGCCTAACATTACAACCCTTTAAAAGACCTCTTAGATAGTTTTTCCTAGGTGCTTACGCCAAAGCGATAGAGGTTTGATCTAGTCTCAAGCCTATGGCAATCTATGTACTAGGACCGGTTAATGAGTGTTTATCTTCCATTTCCAATTTGAAATATTTCATATACACCCGAGAGATGAGAGTATCCAAACATCACTTGTGAGGTGCTAGTATGTAATTTCCGTGCTTGTTATTACTTTTGCGGGGCTTATACTTGTTGTAAATTGTTCTAAACCAATGCTTCATGCCCCTAGCTTATAAATTGATTGGCCAAAAGCACATTTGCTTGAGGACAATCAAATACCAAGTGTAGGGATATTTGATAAGAATTTAAAAGGTACACTATTGCCCTAGAGAACGATATCAATACCTCCATCCTAACGACACTATTCAAGAATTTAAAAGCCTCGGGTATTGATATCGTTCTCTAGGGGAATAGTGTCGTTAGGCTGAAGTGTATGTCGATTTATATCCGTTACTGCTTAATTTCGTTCATTTTCACTTTTTAGGTCTCTTGAAGGCAAAATGCTGGAATGATGCTTATTTGGACGAAAAGGAGTGAATATGTGAAGAAAATGGCTAAAGTCAAGATCAAGACACTCAAGCTGCTGAAATTACACCCGACGGCTTCACAAACCAAGGGCGACGCCGTCCCTCTTTGTGTGATTTGATTTGTGACGGCTTAGTAGGGATTTTGCTATTTTGCACCTGACGCCGTCACTCTTTGTGTGTTTGATTTGTGACAGCTCAGTAGCGATTTTGCTATTTTGCACCTGACGCCATCACTCTTTAGATGTGACGCCGTCACCCTTTGCCGACAGAAAATCTGCCTATAAATAGAACATTATAACTTCACTTTTTGTAAGCCCCAAACCCTAAGTTCGATTCTAGGGTTTAGGTAGGTGTTTTCCAGTAACTTAGAGGGTTTCAAACACTCTATAAACATCGTGTAATGGTTTTTTGTTAATCCAATCCTATGTTATGTCTTCAATTATCATAATTGTTGCTTGCTCTTCATTAATTATGCTTGGCTAATTCACCTAGTGTTTGCTTATGGTTGTATCAAACTTTTATATAATTAATTAGATCTTATTGATTTCTTAGTGATGCTTGTGTCTATCTTCATCATTAGGGGTGTGACAACTTCAATGAGTCTAATTGGTTTATTTATAATTCTTGCATTCTACTGTCTCTTGTTTAATTGGTTGTCGCACTAGATTAAGGAAAACTTGCTTCAATCGTCGAGTTGTGAGCTTGAACAACTCAAATAGTGATCTATAGCCCTAGAGTGCACTAGTTGGCTTTTGTTGTATTTATTGCGTGAGTTTAGGCTCATAGAATTAGGGACCACCGGCACCTCCCTATGAATAAAACATGGAATACACGCACCAATTAAAACAAGGATGTGACAATTCAGTAGGTAGAATTGGATAGCTGGCAAGGAGTAATGCATCATAAGTAGATACGCTTCACGTTCCTGGTAGACCTCTAATTTAGTTAGTATCTTTTGGGATAGTTGACTAGCTACTAATTCCACCCTCCCCTTCAAAACTGAGATATTTTAATTCATAAAATATAAAAATACAAAAATAATCATCCCTCACCTTTAGAATTAAATCGACATACACTTCAGCCTAACGACACTATTCCCCTAGAGAACGATATCAATACCCGAGGCTTACCTAATACTACACTACAACGATTAGGTTCACTGCCTAAGGTGTTGAAAAACATGCTCGACGAAAAGGAAGTTCCTTTGACCCCGAACACGTGTTGTACGCGTATCAATCTTTATTTCACATTTGCGTTTATTTGGTTGTATACTTTGTTCTTTTGTATCGCTTTGTAACTTTCTTTTATTATACTCGATAAACATTACTTATTTTCGTTCTTAATGCATTCAATAAATCCTTTGGTATGTTTATAACTTATTTTTATAAACTTAATTTTTCTAGTGATATTCATAAGCCTTGCCCACCCATAGGAAGGGCTATGCTACTACAAATGTTATAAGAAAGCGTTATTTCGCATTTGAGTTTAAATCATATACTATGTTGTTGCAAAGAACCTTATAACAAACACAAACAATTTGACAAACAGTGGTACTATTCTTTTAAAAATCTTTGTATAATAAACAATTTTTTAACACCAATATTTAGCAAAACAAAAATTATAAGTCATGCCCGCCCATCGGGCGGGCTTTGAAATCTAGTATATATATATATATATATACATATATATAACACCAAACAACAGTTAAGTAAAATGAAATGTAGCTGAAATACCACATTAACATCAAGTAATCACTTGAACACCCACTAGATCATTTGTGACATGTCATAAAACGACCACACTAGCTTCATACACAAACTAGTCTTCAAATTCAATATCATCCCTAACAAAGAGGTGAACATTCGTTTCAGGAGAGAAAGCTACGTTTCTTTTAGGAGAGTCCACCTTCCCATCCAACCAAATACTAGTCTTCCTGGGTATCTTCTTGGAAGGATCCTCCACGTTCTTTCGAGCATCATCGATCAAGTCATTCACATTTTCAAACACTTCATCATCACTTTCATGATTATGACCTCTACCAAGGACACAAGATTAATATCATCTTGTTGTTGCACCTTGCTTTAATTAGAAAGTTGTTTTGCCTTCTCATTATTATTATGCGAAGTTGAAGCCTTAGACGAAAAAGGGCCCTTTTGCTCCTTAGAATTCGATGTAGAAGCAATACCATTCTCATTTGTCGTTTTGGTAATAGGGCGGTAGTAAAAACTCGTTCTTGGTTTATGTAATCGAATCCCATCAATAGGCTTTGGTTTATTCCCTTTCCCATTGTTACGAGTCACCTACACAAAACCATCATTCATAACTGAATTTTTTTGTACGTCCTTAGCTTTCTTAGGGCATCGATCATCTGAATGATCAAAAATCTTACAAGTCTCACATAGAGGGGGCTACCACTCATATTCAACCTCAATGGTTTCCATTGAATGTCCCTCCCCATTTGGAAATGGGATTGCCACAACTAAAGAATCCAAAAGCGCCTTCCTAGACGACACCTTTATAAGATCCCGAGCATAAGAACTACATCCCGGCCCATGATTTAAGGCACATGTTACTCGTATAGGCATCCAATATAACGTGTCGTCTAAGATGAGTCATGATTAGACTAAGACCCGCTTATGAATATGTGACAATAGGGAGATTGTGGAGCTTTACCTAAATCGGGGCTGTTGTAATTTCATCCTTTATCACACGAGTATTAGGAGTCCAAACTTTAAAGATAATTGGAACAAAACGAATAAGCAGTGACCATTTACAGGCACTTGTTCCATACCTTCCTTAGTTTCAAGTTGGAAAAAGACAAAACCATTTTTCAACACGACACGTTCTAAACCAAACTTTGCCCAAGTATTTTTAACATAGTTCTCCACTATTGGAAAAGCTAGACGCTTACCAATGAAATAACCATTTAAGATATTAGTAAAACGATTCTGTACCTCATCAACAATAGCTAATGGGATAGCCACATCAACTCCAAAAACGCACTCCTCATTTAGCAATTCCTTAATTTTGACCTGTTGGGTCCGATTTTAGCACACACGTTCATGCAAACCATGAAGGACAAGAAACAACATTTTTAGCAAGTGAGGAAAACTGATGACATCAACATTGTTGAGGTTGGGTTTGCTTGAGAACGACACAGAGAAGCTAATAACACCATTTGTACTTTTCAACTTTATAAATCTTATTAGAAATGAATCAAAGATTTACAAGGGATAGCCTACGGAGAACTACCCCAGTTGATGACAAATTCTCATCTAACTCAAGTAGCAAGAGGCAGCTAGCTTTGCATTATTGCTCATAGGAGAGGAGGATCCTAACTATATACTTTGTATTATTTTGTATGTTTGAATCTCTACTTAACTTGGTTACAACCTTTGGTTTATATAAAGGGGGAAACAGTGGTTGCACATGGGTCCCCAATAAATTTCCCACTTGAAATAGATAGGCACGTGCCTAGTAGGCTAGTCTGAAGCGTACTTTCAGCTTTCCCGATTTGACAACTTATAGTTCCAATGCTTGTTCCTCGTATATCTATAAGTACTTGATCTTTTAGATCTGACAAACCGACCCAATTGTCTCTGACAAATATTTTAACATAAAATAGCCTAATACGGCTTCTGAAGGTCAGAAAGAACAAAGCCTATGATAAGGGTCAGAAGGTATGTCACCGGATAGACTATTTAAGTGATTCTGACAGATGTCTTATGACATACTCTCTGATGGTTATCAAAGAACTTGACTCTCTGACTATTATTCATAAGACGGACTCAATGATGTCAGTGAGTGTTGTATAAAGCTAAAACACCAGTTGGATTCAGGGACGTCGAAGACCATATGAAGAAAACAATGGCACAGACTGATGCGGTGTTGTTGGAATCACTCCTAAACAGTATTTCAAGTATTTATATTTCATATGTAATAGGTAGCTTTATTATGGCCTTTATGTTTGTTTAAGGTCCAGCTTATGTAGAAGGCCCATAAGCTGAGGCCCAAGCCCAATAAGGAATAGGGAAGGAGAGGGAGTGTTGCCCTAGCTCCTTGCCTATATAAACTATTGTAAACCCTCATTTGAGGGTTGGTTGTTCAAGTTATTCTTTCACTCACTCTCTACGCCTAACCGGTTCTACTTATACGTGTGTGTGTGTGTGTTTAGCTTGTTCAATCGCCTTATCTCTTTCTCTATAAGCTTGTGTTGTAAAACTAGTGACCTAACAGTGGTATCAATCGCCAAATAGTTGGGTGTACACTTTGTTTTTGAAGTTTTGCTTTTGGGTCTTACGCGTAAAGAATACACAATCTTTGGTTCGCTTAAAAACTGATTTTTTACACTTTTGAATCCAAGATTCTTGTACTTTCAACGTTATTAGGTGTTAAACTATTGGTTTTTGGCAAAAAGTTTGGAACTTTACGTGTTTTTCCTTGTTTTTAAGCTTGTTTTTGTACGCAAGTGTTATCCTACGCGTAACTGTTTTAAGTGCTTTGGATCATCAAGTTTCACACTTTTGTGTTATTTCGGTGTTATTGAAGCTATTTCAACACACAAAAACTGGTTTAGAAACAAATTTGGATAGAATCAAAGTTACGAGTAATCTTACGCGTAACAAAACCCTAAAATTACGCGTAAGACTTTCCTTGGTTTGATCTTCAATTTTCTGGTTTATTCCGTGTTTTCTTACTTGGATAAGTCTGAAAATACGTCGACTTTGGATATCTTTTGCACTGTGAAGTGTAAAAGATCACTTGGGATAGAACCCTAATCTTACGCTTAAGCATAAGCTTACGCGTAGAAAATATTACGCTTAAGATTCATCTTACGCGTAGACTTAGTCCTACGCATAAGGTAATCATACGCCTAACTTTCTACGCCTAACTTACTGTTTACGCATAACATTAGTCTTTTTTCCTGCTTACGCGTAAGCTAAATCCTACGCGTAACTATTCTTGTTACGCGTAACTTTTGGTGTTTTTACGCATAAGTGCTACTTGGTTCTTGTCATTTCTACGCCTAAGGATACTTCATCAACAAAGGTTCATTCGACTACAAAGATCCATTCTTACTACACAAGTTTATCATCATGTCTCAACCACCATACTCTAACTACTTCCCTCACACTTATAATCATCAACAACAACAACAATTAACTCCACAACATCAACAATGGAATCAACAACAAGCAATTTATCAACAACAATTTAATCAGCAACATACTCCACAACTTGGTGCAATTCCACAACCACAAATGGTTCAACCACCACCAAGCCTTCAAGCTCTACCCTACACAAATGATTTCAATCAACATCCATCACGAAGCACTATGAAGGAACCCACTTGGTTTGCAAAGATGTGTGAAGCTTTAAGCAGCCAACAATCAATTCATGAAGCTGGATCACTTGATAGACCTCCAATGCTCACTCCAGGAAACTACGATCAATGGGTGATAAGGTTCTTTAGGTTCTGTGATCTGAAGAAGCCACATGGAAAGTTCTTAAAGAAGGTTATCTTGGAAGGACCATTTGAGATGCCTACTGTTACTGTACCCGGAGATCCAACTGCTGTTCCACCAAGAGATGAACAAATCAACATTGCTACTGTTGCAGATCTAAATGCTACATAACTTCTACACTATGAAGCTGATGAACTTGCAATGGAATACATCCTTTTAGGATTACCAAACCCAATTCTTCGTAGTGTTGATGCTCAAAAGACTGCACAAAAAATGTGGGATCATATTCGTCTTCTTATGGAAGGATCTGTACTCAATCAGGAGGATTTGGAATCAAAAATTTACTTGGCTTATGAACACTTCATGATTGAACCTGGAGAGACACTAGAGTCCTATCATCATCGATTTTCAGATATCATCAATGATTTGGATAAACACAACATCATCATGCCAAGAATTGCAGTGAATACTAAGTTCCTGAGTAGTCTTGGTCCAGAATGGGAGAAGTATGTCATTTTTCTCCGTCAAGCGAAGAATATGCATCATTCTACTTATGGATTGTTGTACGATTACTTGAAGGCTCATGAGAAGGAAGTTGATCGGGAAAGGATTCTCCGTGCTCAAATTGCTAAACAGTCACAACCGGACAATCAACAACTTGCCTTATATGCTCAACAGAATTATCCCTCTCAACCAGCAACTCAACCAACTGCTTCCAACACATCTTCACAGCAACAACCTCAACCTCAACAAAATCAATTGGTTCCATACAGCAACAATGCTCAAGCATATGTCAGTGAAGCTACTGAGGAAATCGATCCGTTCGAAGCATTGCAACAAGGATTTGTGATGATTGCTAATGCTTTTGGCCGTTACACCAACAAATCCAACAATCGTATTCGTTCCTCATCTAACACACGGACTCAAGCTGTTGTGAACAATGGACGTGTTGAAGTTCAGAATCGTGATTATGGTCGTCAGATGGGCGGTGGTCAAGGGTTTAATGCTGTGGGTAGGAATAACAACAGAGCTCAAGTGGTGGAACAGGGAAATGCTCAGAATCGGTTAAATGGTCTTCGATGCTACAACTGCAATGAGAAGGGACACCTGGCTAATGCATGCCCAAAGCCAAGGACTCGGGGCAGTGCTTATTTCAAAGAGGCCTTACTTTTGGCTCTTAAGGATGAAGCTGGTGGATCTCTCACAGACAAAGAACAGAGCTTTATGGCAGATGCAGACTCAGATGATGATATGGAGGACTTGCAGGCTAATGCAGCTGTTATGTTGATGGCTAATATGCATGAGCTGCACATGAGTGATTCAGGCCCAGTGTATGACACTGATGGCTTGTCTCAGGTACCCGAACAAACCATCATCATATCTGAACTAATATCTCCACCAATATCTGAATCCGGCACGGATCAGACTGTTCAAAATGCGTCTTCTACATCTTCTTCTGATGCTTTTCAAGTTAACCCTGTAGTTACATTTGACGATCAAGATGACCTCATGGTTTCCTTTGATAATCAAATTGACTTCGTGGTCGTACTTGAGGATCTAAAGAATGATCATGTTGAGACTCACGTTGAACAAGATGATCTGTTGCCTCATCCGGATTTTGCTCGGTTAATTCAAGACCATAAAATCAAAATAGAGGAATGTTATGCATTAAATCAATCCTTAAAAAGTAAAAATGCACTGTTAACCAAGGATTTTGAATGTTTACAAATGCAACTCAACTTTTTCAAAACTCAAGAAAACCGTGAAAAAGGTTTTGAAGCCGCTTTTGCAAAATCTCATCAAAATGAAAAATATTTAGAGAGACAGATGCGTGATCTAGCCGCCTCGAAGAATGCTTTGTTGTCCGAATTAGAACAACTGAAACATGAACATAAAAAGCAAATTAACGCTTTCACCTTGGAAAATCAAAATGCTAAGGCTGAGTTGTTAAATTGTCAAAAACAGTTCTCCGCATACAAAAAGCATTCAACGAATCGGGTAGATGACCTTCTTGCAGAAATTCTCGGTTTGCAAAACAAACTTAAAGAGTTTAAAACTGTTGTTTACAAACATGGTGAATCAGTAACAGCTATTGAAAAGTTTACCTTAAAACCTAATCCAAATGGATATGGAAAAAATCTAGCTGATTACAAACCAAAGCTTTCACTAAAAACATTCAAACCAACTCCTGAAGTTTCCAGTGCAAAATACAAAATTGATAATACTGTCATGAGTGTTGTTGAATACCATCGTCAAGAGGAATTAGATGCAGAAGACGAGAGTCGATCAAAATTAAAAAACGTTGTTTACAACAAACCTTTTAATTATAAAAACGCGGTCACTTTCGTCACACCAACGGATTCTTCTAACACACCAAGGGTTATCATCAAAACACCCGAGTCTTCTATTGTTAATCCCAAAACAGTCTTTGCACAAACTTATGGTCCTTTACCTTCCATTAGCGAAGTAAACTCACAACCTGAAAATCGAAAAATTCTTCGATATTTTGACATTTTCATGGCTGACCTCAAAATTTTACAACATGAGATAGAATATCGATCTGAAATCAAAGTTGAACATTTTCAATCGCCTCTGGCGCGAGAACAAAGAGACATTTTTCAGAAAAATCTTTTACCTAATGTTAAAAACTTGAAAAGTTGTGCAATTGCCTGGGAAAAGGATTTTCATAAGGAACTTGGGGTAATGAAAAACGTTTTCGAGAAAACAGAAACATCTATTACTAACACAAAACGCAAAAAGAAACTGTTGAGAAAAGATGTTGATCGACTCTTGGAAGATGTTATCTGTGCTGATATCCATAATGTTGTGCTATTCTATTCGTTGCCATATGCATCTGATCATATCTCTGCTGATATTGTTGAAACTGTTGTTACTGTTGAGAACACCGATAATGTGCTTCAGATCGAGTCTTTAAAAGCAGAAAATAAACGATTACACACGGAAATTCACAATGCAAAACGTCGTCTTCAATGGTGTGAAAAAGATATTCACAACCATCAACTTAGTTTTCAAAAGAAAATCGCTCAATTGAGTGCACAATCTTCTGATCCTAAAATTGAGCAACTGGATGATCAAAACGTGTCTTTGAAAAGTCAAATCTCAAAATATGAACAAGAACTTCTAAAAGTTAAATAGGAATATGGTGTCATATTTGATTTACTCAAAAAGACTCGAGATGAAGCATCTAATGAACTTGATCACTATCTTGCTCACACTAGAGAAGTCATGAATTTTGCTGGTAATATTCGTTCTGAAAATCAAAATCTGATTCACACCATCTCTAAGTTACGGGAAATGTTAGGAAAGTATGAACAACTCCCGCCTACTGTGATTAAGAGATTAGCACCAGTCACACTTAGTAATGGTGAACCTAGAATTCCCACTGCCAAATCACAAGTTGCTAATGTGTTTCCCTCTACTGAAACAGGAATAGTTGCATCTTTTCCAAACGTCCGCACTTCACAGCCTAGGAGCACTCAAACGAAGAATAGGAAGTTGCGACCTAAGAAAAGATCAATAAGGAATGCTAAAGTAGAAGAACACCCTAGGACTCTGAATAAAACTCATGTTACTTCCACTATAGATGTTGCGTCTGGCAAATGTAATAGAAATAGTGATGTAACGAATGCTAAACCGTTAAGTACCTTTGATATTCAGTCTGATGCACCTTGTGATATTTGTCAAAAGAGTATGAATTCTGATTGTCATGACAAATGTGTTGCTAAAGCTATAATCTCTAGATTACGGAATCCTAAGAATCGGAATACCTCTAGGCCCACTAATCATTCTAAGTCTGTGCTTGGTAAACCACCTTCATTAGATTCTAAGGCAACCATTGCTATCACAGTAGCTCCCACTACACCTCCTAAGAATGTAGTATCATCTAGTGCTTTCACTAAGACTAAAGCAAAGAGTAGTTATAGATGGCAGAAATGGATATATAACACACTAGGATTTAAATGGATGCCTAAAATTATAAATGTGTGTATGTCTAACATATCTGCTTCGGAACCCTCTCACATTTCGGGTTCCACATCTACTTCTATTCCATCTGTGTCGTCTGTGTGTAATGCAGGTGATACAGATCATTCTCTGGATTGTTGATAGTGGATGTTCCCGACACATGACAGGCAATCTCAAACTGTTATCAAACTTTATTGCAAAGTTCATTGGCACTGTCAGATTCGGGAACGATCACTTCGCAGCCATCATGGGCTACGGAGATTATGTTAATGGGAACATCGAAATCAGCAGGGTTTACTATGTGGAAGGCCTCGGTCACAATCTGTTTTCAGTAGGTCAATTTTGTGATGGAGATTTGGAGGTTGCTTTCAGGGAGAAAACTTGTTTCATTCGTGATCTACAAGGAAACGATCTTATGTCTGGCTCGCGTAATTCTAGTCTCTACACTATCTCTATGCAAGACATGGTTGCTTCCTCTCCCATCTGCTTACTTACTAAGGCAACATCAACAAAATCCTGGCTATGGCATCGTCGTCTCTCACATCTAAACTTTCAAACTATCACCAACCTTGCTCGACACAAACTAGTTGAAGGACTCCCACGATTCCGGTATTCAAAAGATCACCTTTGCTCAGCCTGTGAACAAGGGAAAAGCACTCGTGCTCATTTTCCTTCAAAGGTGGAACACAGCTCTCAGCATGTGCTTCATCTTCTTCACATGGATTTGTGTGGCCCGATGCGCGTGCAAACGATCAATGGCAAACGCTACATCTTAGTAATTGTTGATGACTACTCACGATGGACTTGGGTCTACTTTCTTCGTAGCAAAGACCAAGCTCCACAAATGATCATCACCTTTCTCACAAAGATACAGGTTCAGCTTCGCAACACCGTCAGAATCATCAGAACAGACAAAGGAACTGAATTTGTTAACAAAACCCTTCGTGAATTTTATGAGAAAGTGGGAATTCAGCATCAAACATCTATTGCACGGACACCTGAACAAAACGGAGTTGTTGAAAGACGAAACCGAACGTTAGTGGAAGCTGCAAGAACAATGTTAATCAATGCTAAACTTCCAGATTACTTATGGGCAGAAGCTGTATCTACTGCATGCTATACTCAAAACCGTTCCATGATCACAAAACGCCACAACAAAACACCTTTTGAGCTTGTCCACAACTATAAACCGAACCTCAAACACTTTCATGTATTTGGATCCCTTTGCTATCCGAATAATGATCGTGATGATTTTGGAAAGCTCAAAGCAAAAGCTGATATTGGAGTCTTTATTGGATACTGTGACAATTCTAAAGGTTTCCGAATCTGGAATCGTCGAACTAAGGAGGTAATGGAAACAATTCATGCTCACTTCGATGAACTCACGGAGATGGCTTCTGAGTATAACAGCTTAGAACCCGGTCACAACCGTTTAAACTTCCCTCAACCCCCATCATCAGCTGAAGAAAGCCCTCAGCTAACTCGTCAACAAATGGAAAGGTTATTTGCTCCTCTGTTCTGTGACGATATTGATGCACGTGCTCCTGGTGTATCCGCTGTTTCCGCTGCACAACCTGATAATATTCCTATACCTGATACACCTGCTACAACAACTACTGTTGAAGATGCACCTACACCAATTGACTCCAACACAACAGTTGAACACACCGCTTCCAACAATGATGAACCAGCTGATGATATTCTGAATGAAGTACCCCCACCTGCAGATTTTGATCCAAATGCGTTCTTCAACCCGTTTGCCAATGAGACTGCTGCACCAGATGTTGCGGAATCAGACAAAACAACAAAAATATTCTCCCAATCTACATTTCTTTCAACATGGCAAGTACATTTCCTCCGTCAACACTTTTATCTTTCAAAATTCAGCATTTTTCCGATCAAGTGTTGAGGGGGAGAAAATAATCCATTAACTGCTTCAAAACATCTATGTACTTGCATGTTATCACATCTCGGTTGATTCTTTTACAAATGGTGGAACACTTCCTGGTTCAAAGACACTCCTCGGACTTTAATTAACAACCTTTCATTATTTTCTCAAGTCGAGGGGGAGTGTCGTCAAGGTTCTTTTCTAAAATCTTCATTTGGTAACAAAATTTGGAAGTTAAAAAGCTTTGGATGAAAATGGAAAAGGTGGAGGGACCAAAACTGTCAAAATGAGAAAGTCTATTTTAATAAAAAAATCCTCTCCACCTAAACCTTTCACTTCTCATTTGCATTCTTAACCTCAAAAAGATCCTACGCCTAATAATCTCTCAACAAAACCGTGCTTTTGATCATCAAGTTGTAAGTTGTTTCTTGTGTAAAACATGTTTCTAAGCATAGGTATTTAATCTCATTCAAATCCTATGGCTAAAACGATTTTTACGCGTGATTATGTGTTCTACGCATAAGCGTATGAACACACAATCATTGTGTGTATGTTTGGGGTAAAATGGTTTGTCTCAAAACGTTTCTTAAGTATCAAGGATAACATTTTTACCATCAAAAACCACCCAGAAACTCAAATTGATGAGTTTTGAAAACTAGGGTTTATAAGACGATTTGGGTATTTTCAAATGATAAGTGATTTGATCAAAAAGACTGTTGTGTTATGCTTTTACATTGTTGAATTGATGATTTCCTTAGTCTATAGCCACCCAGAAACACGAATTGGTCATCAATTCGAAACTAGGGTTTAAAGTTCATAAACTTTGGGTGTTTTTGATTCACTGCATAATAAGTGTTAAAACTTGGTCTACATGCTCTCACAACGTCTATGATATACCAGAAAAAGTTTGGTGCTTAATCTATGGCTAGAATCCATACGCGTAGATCTAGGGTTTAGTCTACGCGTATGCAATTCTACGCATAACTGTGTAACATATGTTATTGTCATGATCTGTTGTTAAAACGTATGTATGTGTTAATGTTGATGATTTGATGATTTATTTCAGGCCTTTGCTACACGTAACATTCAGAATCAAGGTGGTTACTAATCTACGCATAAGGATCACCTTACGCGTAGCTTGTTATGCGTAAGATGTGTCTTACGCGTAGCTTCTACGCATAAGGTTCTACAATGGACTACGCGTATCCTGTGAAGGATATGCGTAAACAGTAAAACCTACGCTTAAGGTCAACTCTTACGAGTAGCCTTACGCGTAAGGTTAATATATGCCTACGCATAAGCTTTACGCATAATGTCTCTTTTTCCTACGCGTAACATTTCTTACGCGTAAGATAGGATTCTACGCGTAAGTCTACGCCTAATCATATATCATACCTGTCTACGCATTACTTTGCCAAAACTACGCTTATCCCTGGATTGACCTTCATGATGAATTGTTACTTGTACAAACTTGTAAATAAACTAATCATATCATCACGAATCCAAAAATGTCACTAATAAACTTAAATCGTCTGATATGATGTGAAGCAATAAGTGATAAAATAAACTTTAAAACTTAAAGTTAACTAACTCACGAAACATTTCACGACATCATTGAATTATTGAACAAACAAGTGACTTAGGACTCGTAACAATCATTGACACTGTACATTCAATAACTAGACAATAAGACCTTCTGTTGACTAACATTATGTCTTTTGATATGTTGGTTCTTTTGGCTAATGTTATTTCAGATCACGACATGGCTGAACAAATGAATGTGGATGCACCTGAAGTTCTCTCCATTGCTGATATCTATCCTCATGGCTATCCAATGAAGATAGGAAAGAATAACCTCCGTGTTGACTTTGACACCCTCACTTGCTCTGAATCTTCATGTCTTATTGCTATCGATATTCTGAGGACTCATCCATATCAGAACATGCTCACTCACTCTGCAACCATTCCTGAGATCTACATCCAACAGTTCTGGAACACTATGGAACGGGTCAAAGGAAGGACTGCTGTGACGGTGACTCTAAACCACAAACAAGTCACCATTACACCTGCAGACTTAAGGGCTGCTCTCCTTATTCCTGAAGTCAACCCAACCAAACTTTATGCCACACCTGCTGAAGAGTTAACTCTCCAATTCCTAATCAATATCGGTTATGATGAGGATACAGGAGTAATCACCAAGCACTCTCATGTAGAGCTTAAAAGTATTCCTCAACCATGGAGAACACTCTACATGATCATCACCAAGTCTGTTTCTGGTCGTGATAGCGGCTATGAGCATCCTAAGCTCATAGAACTGCAAATATTTTGGGCATTCGTCAACATGAAACACATCGCTGTTGAAGCTCTGATTTGGGATGACATGATGTCATTTCTCAGCAAACTTGGCTCAAAGATTCCCTACATCAGATATACTAAACTGTTGATACAGAGAGCACTTGGACTTCATCCTGATATTCCCAAGAGGCTCAATGACCCAGACAATCACGATATGTTGACGGAACCCATTCTCACTGTTAGAATCAAGGAAACGTCCACAAAGAAACAAGGTGCTGTATTGCCAGATTTCCTTCTAACTGAAGATGTCAGAAAGCTTGAAACGTACAAGAGATATCTGGAAGCAGTCAGACAAGGCAAAGTTGGTCATCTTGACGAAAAATCTTCTGGAACACCGGTCAGGAGAACCAGAAGAGGAAGTGCAGGAAGCACAACAAGTTCTGCGAGTCAAAGGAAGGTACCTAAAAGGAAAGATCCTTCTAAAAGGATTGTTCCCGTAAAGGAAGCCGAACCTATTCCCACACTTGAACCACAAAGACAACTTAGGGATGAGAGCTCTGAAGATACTGAGACAGATTAAGAGGTTCATTTCTCTGCCACTGCCACCGAAACACCTGCCTCAGTGACAAAACCTCCAAGTCCCCCAGCTGTCCAAGAAAAAGGGAAGACTCCAGCTATTGTACCTTATGATGAGAGCTCTGAAGAAGAAGACGAAGAGCAATTGGACAAATCATACAGGAAAAAGTTTCACAACGTCCGACACATTCAAAAGGCCGCTGAATTTGCTAAAGAACAAATGGGTGGCCCCGGAGGATCAAGTGGTGCTGCCCACTCCTCTCCAGATCCTGATGCGGTTAATCAACCCGATAAGGGATCTGGTGCCACCACTCTTCTGCAACAACAACCGCCTGTTGAAGACACCATTGTGTATGATTTTGAGAAACAGGAAACTGAGAAAGAAAAGTCTAAGGATGACGAGGATGATTATACAAAGTTTCTTCTAGACAGTCCAACTCACTCAAAGGAGAAAACCTCAGAAACTCCTAAGGACATGAAGTCTCCTCATGTCTCCTCATCATCGGACTCTTCATCTCATTCATCACCACCACCATCAACTAAGTCAACCAGATCATCATCCAAATCCGTGAAGAAACCACCAAAGTCTTGGATTTCTCAAACACATGCAAGAATTGTGAAAGCTGTCAAACAAGTTAGAAAGAAGGACATGCTTCAAAGAAAACTTAATTGGTATGCTGAACAAATGCAGTACTTACATGATGAGAATGACGGGATGCGGAAAGATAGGAAAGCTATTCAGGAATTCATGAGAAGTCATCGTCAGGGGGAACTAAATGAAATGATTGAAGGCTACACTCAAAAGTACCTTCCGGATATCGTTCCAAAAGTCCAAAAGGAACTGGAGAAGTCAGCAAGAGAACAAACCCACAAGTTTCTTCTCGACACTGTCCCCAGTGTGACAAAAGAAGTATTTTCCAGACAACTCACCCCTAACATCGTTGCATTGGTTAAACATACAATGGCAAAAGAAGCTGATCTCTCCAAATCTGAGTTAATCGCTAAACTAGTGATGCAAATGTCAAAGAGATCTGGAACGTTTACTTCAGATGAAGCTAAATTTTTCGAAATTCTACTTGACTATCAACTCAGATCATCATGCAAGGAGTCATCCGCTCAACCCAAAAGACCAAGAGATGACGATGATAAGGATAAGGACTCTGCACCTAAACGTCAGAAACAGTCTGGTCAATCTACATCTATGCCACCTCCTCCACATCGAACTTCTTCTCAACATAAGTCTCCATCACCTCGGTCTTCTACTGATAAACCTCGAGACGATTCCGAGTTACCACCCCTGACTCATACAACAGGTGACTACTTTGAGTTCACGGGTGGTGACGATGAAGAGGTCCTTGAGCCCCAACAACAACCCACCTCACCAAAACAAGTGCAGAAACCAAAATCATCATCAAGGCCTTCAAAACAGAAGAAGAAAACGACTCTGAATGACGTCGTATCATGGCTTGATGACGATAAAACTGCATAATTTGATTGGTTTGCTACTCTTGTTAACGACTCTCCCTACCCTGAAGAAGGTCAAGAATTGGTAGACGGTAGTACTTTGGAGCATGCAAAAATCTTGCAAGAAAGATTCCGTGTGAAGAAGATGACGAAATCCGAGTTGAAGCGCATCAAGAATGACGCATTCCTTCTCTTGAAAAACAGCTCGGAAAGTGCAATCGAGGTTGAATATCACCTTGAAAACATTGCTCGAGCCATGTCTAACAACATGGATTGGCTCAACCCAGAAGCAAACATCGACTTCACTAAACGGAACAATCCTCCTTACTACACTGACTGGACCAAACCTCTACCAACAATCGGCCAACCAGATGAACCAAGGATTCCCTTCAGATATTTCTTCAACACAGACCTGGAATTTCTTCTCCATGGTGGCGATGGTTCAAGAAAATACGCTACATCATTAACTCTTCCATTCCCAGCAGCTACCTACTCAAACTGCATAGCTATCGAGGAACGTGCAAATCACTTGTTTTCTGACAAAGTGCAAGCATACGACCAAGATGCATTGTATGGGATTCATCATTGGCCTGAACGCCGAAGAATCTACTACAGAAGCTGCCTGGTTCAGAAGTCTCAACATGAAGTGTATTGCTCAAAGGACATCGTGGCCATCAAACACATTGATCTCAAGTCTAAGTGGGACTACACATTCTTGAAGAATATCATAGTCAAACGACAAGATGAAAAGGACTATGAATTCTCTGAGGCTGACTTTGAGAACTTGTCCCTCAACGACATCGAAGACTTGTACCTTGCCAAAGTACAGGGTCGTATGCGACAATTCTCGACTGAAATTCAACGTGAATTTATCAAGTCAGTTCTCATCTTCATTAGACGCATTGTGATCAAAGAACGTGTCGAAGATATCCAGATGGCTGTTGAATCATATCAGAAACGTGTAAACTTCACTCCACCACAGTTTGATCTTCCTGACATCAACCAGCTCAAACAACTTACGCTCATCAGCAAACCTTTCGGCATTGTTTACCGCAGTGAACTTCGCAGAAACTGCTTAATGGCGTGTAGTGAGCTCCATAAATTCGGGGATCATACCTTGAAGATGGTTAGGGATGGATTGGCGTACAGATTGAAGGATATACGCCTGAAGGTTGGGAATCCTAAACGCTGAAACTCTCAGGATAGAAGGGATGTGAGAAGGATCATCAGCATGATTGATGAACGGTTGTTCAGAAGGGATCAGTTCAGACGCTTGGAGAGCTATGTTGGTGGTAGACCCAGGATAAACATCACCGGCTTTCAACGCCCTGTGCGCACTCCTGGGAACATCACTGCACTTCCTGGTACCCCTTGAATTGTTTCCTTCATATGATTTTGGATGAATGTTTATATATGTGAATGGCTTGTGCACACATAACAGTGTACAACCCGTAATGGTCAAGAAAGGACCCTGTGGTACGCCTCAGTGCCACAATCCTCATAAAAGGAGCGAAAGCTTCTTATTTTTGAGTAAAACCTATCAAACCTTTCATTTTTCAAGGTTTTGCTCAAAAAGACAAGTACTTCCCCATAAGATTTTAAAACCTCCACCGTTTATATCACTAATTGAGGGGGAGTATTTGAATTAAAACTTTGTTCACAAATTGTTCACAGTGGTCACTCTTCCCGCAACACTCAAAATGGTCATATTTATTCTCAACCGTTCAAAAATAACATTTTTATATGCCATTTTTGAGGGGGAGAAAATTTGTGTGATAAGAAATATGTTGTGCTGAATGCAAATGAATCCGTGTACCTCAGACTTAACCAACGAATTGACGGTACAAAACTGTTTATAACTCGAAAAGACTTGTCCTGGACGGGTAATAATTTCAAACTAGTTCGCTAGTGATGTAAACGTGTCTCACAAAGGACTCGTCTTAGTAGAAGGTACCATTCGAGAAGCTCTTGATAGACATGAACTCTGACGGGTATGACAACCTTTCGAGGTTTGTCTACACCTTCAAGGTAGTTATTAGAGCTAGTTGTCACCTAAAAGCTGACAATGTAACTCTTTAACTATTCAACGTAACCGTGTCTCGCGGGAGATTGTCTATCTTTAGTGGATCAATTCATAAAGTGCGCGCTCTTTCCTCACTGTGCATTTAACCATTAAAACTATTAAGCACATGTGGAGGGGGAGTATTTATGCAAAAACTTATCTCTCACTGTGGTTCAAACATGTTTTTCATTCACAAACCCTTTGAGAGATATTTCAACTTACAGTGGTTAAAATGGCAAACATAGGTTAGTCATGGAGTTATAAGGTGACTAAGGTTAGGAATAACCGTCCTATGATCCGCCAGAGCCGGAGGGATCTACCCAAGGACACTATCATTAGTTAGTGTTAGAAGTCCTTAGGAATGATTATAAAAAGGAGAAAATGAGAATCGGAGAAAGAAGGAGTTGAAGAATCAAAAAGAAATGTAAAGTAAAGGGTGAAAAGAAATAGCCCTCCAGATTATTCAACTTAGGGCAGACACCGGGTTCAATTCATATGCTACTGGTTGTCACTTAGTGACACTGGTATTGAAGATTAAAAGTCGTCATGGACCCAGTGACGCATGCACTAAACCTTCTTAGCCACTCAAGTTTCTCTCAACAGAAGCTTGTTTCATTCTCACAGGGAACCCTACATAATCTATTGGCTTTCTCCTAGAGATCGCTGGTATTGAAGAAGGAGACCCTCTCCCTAGTCTCCACTCAGGAAAACCAAAACGCACTATTGAGTCTAGAGCCACGAGATTCATCAAAAGATCTCTTAGGAACACTTGACATTTAATCACTTGTTGATCAACAAATAAGATCTTCAGTGATTCAGTGGTTCATATCGAGTCCTTCACAGATCTTAGCAATCTGTCGAGAACATTTATGAGAGGTTCACATCTGTGATCCTCAGTGATTGAATGGAAACTCCTGCCAGGGTCAACATCAAACAGCCCTGACAGCAGGTCGCTTCGGTAACTCCCCGTGGATTACGCGGAGTGTGTCTCAAACGGTCTACAGTCGTGAGGTGATACTTCGGTGTACCTCAGCGACTCATCTGAACTGTAGATGTATTTCGGTACATCGCGTTATCTCACTTGTGGGACTCCAATTCAGGAACGGCCTTTGTAAGAATTCGAGTTGTGTTTTCACACTATGCTGTTAACACTCTCGAAGTTCAAACTTGTAAGTGCCGGAAACCGCTTATTACTAACCGTTTGCAATGTTTTCTTCTTATGGAAGCTCCGGAGCGGGGTGATCGTGCTGATTCTTCTCATGCTCACGCCAACATCAACACTAATGGAAGTTCTATTCAAAAGCAACACAACCGTCAGAATGATTCTTCGTCAAACCAAAGAATCTACAATGATAAAGATTTAAAGAACTTCATCAGTATTGAATTCCAACGTCATAGAGCGTGTGAGCATGTTGAAGAATGACGTGGAGACAATGGAGCAGCGAAGCAGACCTGAGGCAGACTGATGCAGACAACAACATACTATCACTTTCACCACAAAGAACAATGATCAAAGAACAAAGTTAAAGATGACGTCGAAGCATAACTGCTCAAAGATAACGATCTCTCTACACTGGGGAGATTGTTCGAATCAAGACAATTCCTCTCACAAGAAAGAAGAATGTCAGAAGACGTCACAGCTACTATTACATCAACGCCTTCACCGTTTACATTCATATATACTTGAGGGGGAGATTGTTGGAATCACTCCTAAACAGTATTTCAAGTATTTATATTTCATATGTAATAGGTAGCTTTATTATGGCCTTTATGTTTGTTTAAGGTCCAGCTTATGTAGAAGGCCCATAAGCTGAGGCCCAAGCCCAATAAGGAATAGGGAAGGAGAGGGAGTGTTGCCCTAGCTCCTTGCCTATATAAACTATTGTAAACCCTCATTTGAGGGTTGGTTGTTCAAGTTATTCTTTCACTCACTCTCTACGCCTAACCGGTTCTACTTATACGTGTGTGTGTGTGTGTTTAGCTTGTTCAATCGCCTTATCTCTTTCTCTATAAGCTTGTGTTGTAAAACTAGTGACCTAACAGGTGTCAGGAGTGATATTACAAGGAGCTAGAAGCAACACTAGAAGTTCTAGGATCTGACAAGTGTCTCTAGGACTATGAAGACTTAGTTTGAATTACAACCTCAACCAACGAAAAGCATGGGCGGGAAACTTCCTCAAGAAGATAAGATCAAGTACTTATTGATACGTGTGAAGTATGCATTGGGACTCTAAGTTGTCAAATCAGGAAACGCCGAAAGTAAGCTTCAGACTAGCATACTAGGCACGTGCCTACCTATAGTAATGTCGACAACTTACTATGCAACCCAAATGTAAACCCTAATTCCCTCCCTATAAATATGAAAGGTTGTAAACAGATTAAGTAGATGATTCAACATAAAAATATCACAAGTTACCAAGGGACAACAATGCAAAGCTAGTTGCCTCTTGTTGTACGAGTTTGGAGATTATTTGTCATCAACATGGATAGTTTTCCGTGGGGCTATTCCTTGTAAATCTTTGATTTATTTCTAATAATATTTATAAACGTTAAAAAAATACAAATGGGGTTATTAGCAAGTCTATTTCATTTCGAAGCAAACCCTATCACATTCATGTTATTGATGCTTATCAACCACCCTCACATGAGGAAGCTGTTGTTCATTATGTTCGTGGTTTGCGCCGAGGACGAAAGGACCCAACATGATCTTATCTTCATAAGGAAGTTTCACGCCCATGCATTCAGAGGTTGAGGTTGTAAAACTGAATCAAGTCTTTAAAGTCATAGAGACATTTGTCAGATCCTAGTGACCCTGGTGTTACTTTTAGCTCCTTGTAAATCACTCCCTGACACCGCATCAGTTTGTAAGATGTTTTATTTAGTTGGTCTTTGACGTCCCTAAAGCCATACATATGTTTGAGCTTTATACAACACTCACTGATTTCTTTATCAGTGAGCATCACTTTCTGAATAATAATCAGGGAGACATGTTCTCTGATAACTATCAAGGAGTATCTTACTTCTGATAACTATCATGTTCACATTGATAGTTATGAAGTGACATTCTCTCTGATCATTATCAGAGACTGTATGGTCACTAACCTTCAAAAGGTATATTAGGCTATTTTATGTTCAAATACTTGTCAGAGACAATTAGGTCAATTTTTCAGACCCAACAATCCCTTCTATTTAAATATATAAATAGAGTAATTATCAGTAGCAAGTGAGCATAACGGCTTCTTCTTACTTGCTGATTTTACAACAAGGAAAAAATAACAATTTAGGTATCTTTTGAGTCATCATTGTTACTGTACATGTTATTGACTCTTAGGTTTAGATCTTCTTTTGTCAGAGATCTCGAGTCATTTTTGGTTCAGCTCTTTTGATAATAGGCTGTTCTAAGTAAATCAGAGACTGTAGGGTCAACATTTCTTTAGCCAACAGTCTCCTTTCGTTGAAGTATGATAATAGACTACAATGAATAGCTATAAGTGAGCATATTTTCTTAGTCTTACAACTATTTAACAACAAAGAATAAGAATAAAGACAATTTAGATTGATTCTTTGTTGTTGGTGTCTTCAGGTGAGGTTTCTAAGGGATCAAGGGCAGTCTAGTTTAACTGACACCGCCTGATGAACTTGATGAACATTACCTAAATACATCTCCTCCCTTGGGATGCTCCTATATTCAATTAACTTATGTAGCTCCAATTTGCATAATTACTTTATGCTTTTTTCTCTCTCTTGGTTGCTCTTAAGAGTAACCATATCCACACTTATAGCTTGTGTATCTTAAAACACCTATATTATAAGCACATTTTGTTTTGTCATTTTTAAGATGAAAACATTTATTTAGGACTAGTTGTCCTAGTGAACTTTGTTTCTAAACAGTGATACTTTTAAGGAAGTTGTACTTTGAGGTGTGGTTGAATGAGTTATATAGTTATAAATATATATAGCTACTCAACTTTGACCAAGAAATAGCCAAAGGAGTCAAACTACGTATATCCCGGGAGTATTAGATTTCCCCGGGTTCGTTTCCCAATGAGGTGTGAAATAGAATGTCGAATTCGGTTCGTGATCGGGTGATTTGAATGAAATAATAAGATATTTTGGTTTTTGAACTAAATTTATGAAACATAAACTAAAAACAACTAAATAATCACACAAAACAGTTATATAAAGCTCGAATAAGCAAAAACGCAAATTAAAACTAAAAACGCGCACTTACAGGCTGATCCCGAGCCTAAAAAGTCAAAACTATGGAATATTAACCCTATGAACAGAAATGTATTTTTCCTACGACCTAAATGACAAAAGATAATTTTAGAAGAAAGCCGGATATTTTTTTGACTTTTATATTTTTTATTATGAATTAAAAACGATTTTGAACTAATTAAATATAAAAAATAGAAAACGATAATGAAAAATTCTGAAAATTTTGCTAAAAATACATTAGACTATGAGTTATATGAGAAAAATAAAAAGATTAAAAAAACTGTTTGCAAAAAGCAGTAATAAGTTAAATAAGGTTATTAAGCTTAAAAGGCTAAATGTATTTAAAAGAAATAAGTAAGAGTAATATGACGTGAAAGACCCAAGGGAAGGACTGTTGGCTTTATAAAGGAGAGTGTTAATATAAATAAACCTTAAAAATGTTTTTTTTATTTTTAGCGATCTCATTATGTTTTGTTGATAACAAATATAAAGTTATCATAAGTAAAATTATAAGAATACATGTTGTTTTGTAAAGTATATACATTGGGTCATTTACATAAAATGTTGTAATAAATAAATTGTTGTAATATAATATGTAATAGGATTGGTAATATCCAAGACCCATGACCCATACCCATGGAGCTAATCCATAACCCATGACCCATTGCATGACATCATGCATGAAATCATGTTGGGTATTATCCATGACCCATGACCCAATGTCTAAGACCCATGACCCAAGACCTATGACCCATTGTCTAGATACATTGTATCTTGTTGGGTACCCATGACTCAAAGTCCATGACCCATGGCTCATAACCCATAACCCATAACCCGATTTGCAACCCAAAATTCGGACTGTTATGACCCAGACTATCGGATCCCATGTTTTGTACTGGCCGGATCCCTTGGGTGAGGGATGCGCCAGAACCGTAGGATAAAAGGCTTTTGTGCCTATAAATAGTGAGCCATTTCTTCATTGTTTCTCACACTTCTTCTTACAACTCTCTTATATATTATCTCACTCTCCTAACCTCTGATCATTTGATCATTCTAGTAGTTCTTCTATCTTTTGTTGTGATTCTCATATAGGTCCTTCACAAAGGCGAAATCACGCTATACTACAAGTCATCCAAGCAAAGGGTCCTTGATTGATTTGTTCATCCACAAGATTGCTGTAGCAAGATCTTGTAATTCATATTTCACATAGTTATTGTGTAATAGTTGTGTAAAGGTTTGGTTCTACCTCGTGGAAGAATTTGGTATTTAGCTTTGTACCGAAAAAAGTGTAAGCGACATTGTGAGGCTACTCCGCCAAGTTGAAGGATCTTGTTGACATAGTGCTTGAACTCTCGAGTGGGGAACTAGGGGAATGGAGTAGTGCAAGGAAGGTGTCCTTGTAGCCGAACCACTATAAATCACTTGTGTCGCTACTTTTTATCCTTTTACTTTACTTGCTTTCCTTACTTACTTTAGTTATTGCTTCATACTATTTATCCATCCACACGAATTCACATAAGATCAAATCTAAATCTTTGAAACTTAAATTAAAATCGGTAAAACTATTCAACCTCCTTCTAGTTTTCCACAATTGGCATCAAGAGCAAGGTTTACAAAAAATTTAAAGTAAATTTTATTTTAAAAACTTTTCTATCACAATGAGTTTTGAAAATTATAGAGAAGTGCAATCTATGCAACGATCTCCAATACTTGAAACTAATAGTTTTATTTATTGGAAAAATAGATTTGAAACTTATGTGAAATCTAAAGATATTGATCTTTGTTATATTATTGATTGTTAGGATTTAGAAAATCCGGTAGTTAAAGAGTCGATCACCTCAAGTATATGTATCCGTTAGAAAGCTCGTAGTCATAGTCATTTAGTGTTAGTAAGTAATTTGTTAAGTAACACCGTGGAGGACGGACGGGTCTTTACCCATTGTATGCGTGATCCACAGTCCGTAGGAGGCGTGTCATGTATGAACCTATAAATACCCTTTACCTAGCAAGGCAAAGGGTTGGAGCTTTCATAATTCATTTTTCTTTGTCTCACTAAAGTTCCCAACTCTCTTCAACTTTCTATCTCTAAAACTACAGACCATTCGACCCTTATTGTGCTTGTTTGTGTGATTGTGAAAACCAATATGTAACAATTGGTATCAAGAGCCATGGTTTGATCATCTATCTTTCATGTTCTTGGATTTCTAGTGGTTTTCATAGTTTTTTTTTGGGTTTGAATGAGTTTTGAGTAGATTTCATCATTTGGATCATTTTTAGTGTTAAAGTTTGGATTTTGATAGTACTTTTGTGTTTAGAATCATCATAAGTGTTTAAGTTTTGGTTTGGAAGGCTTAAATCATCGTGGTTGGACTGTTTTTGGATTGAAAATTTTAGTTTTTGAAAGTTGCTACGAAGTGGTTTGTCCCTCAGAGTGTTTTTCTTTGAAGCGGTTTGACTAGCAAATCAAGCGGTTTGTCTCTTGGGTGAAAGTTCTTTGAAGCGGTTTGTCTCAGTTTTTAAGCGGTTTGTCTTATTTTGTGAAGCGGTTTGTCAAAGAAGCGATTTGTTTGTTGAGACAAAGAGACAAGAAAGGACAAAGTAGTGGAAGTAGTGGATGTACTTGTGTTCCCCTGCGGTTTGTGTAGTAAGCGGTTTGTCACATTAAGCGGTTTGTGTGTTAAGCGGTTTGTGTGTTAAGTGATTTGTCTGTTTAGCGGTTTGTCTGTTAAGCGGTTTGTGTGTTAAGCGATTTGTGTATCAAGTGGTTTGTCACTTTAAGCGGTTTGACACTTAAGCGTTGGTTTGACATAAGCGGTTTGTCAGTAGTGCGATTTGTCTTTTGAGACTTGTCATTTCTTCGTGATACGTTTTACGGTTTTTCTCTTGGTTTAGTAAAATCCCGTGAAAGAATCTATTTCCCGGTTTAATCAAAGAGGAGTAAAATCTCGTGGAAATTATCAATCATGTTTACAATCACTTCTTCCGTTGCTGATGACGTTCAAGCAGCAGGATCCGACACTCGTCCTCCAATGCTTGATAGAACCGATTATGACTCTTGGGCTCAAAGAATCAGACTGTATTTCTTAGGAAAAGAGAATGGGGTTAACATCCTTAAGTCAATTGATGAAGGACCATTTCAAATTGGAACGACTAGGGACATTCTCGAAACTGGAACTGATGGAAATGTCACATTAGGGTTGGATAGACCAAGAATGTATGATGAGCTTGATGATAAGGAAAAGAAGAGATATGATGCTGACATTAGAGCCTCAAACATCATACTTTAAGGTTTACCAAAGGACATTTACAAGCTAATCAATCACAACACTGAAGCTAAGGTTGTCTGGGATAATTTCAAGATGCTTCTCTCTGGTTCGGAACTAACCAAGGAAGATAGAGAATCTCAGTTGTATGATGACTTTGAGAACTTTAAAACGAATCCAGGAGAAAGTGTTACTGAATATTATGCGAGATTCCACAAGCTTGTTAATGATATGAGGAATATCAAAATGACAATGCCAAATATCCAGATCAATTCAAAGTTTGTGAACAACATAAATCCCGAATGGCATAAATCTGTTACTATAGTCAAACTAAACAAAGGATTGAGAAACACCAATTACGAGCAATTGTATGCTTATTTGCTCCAAAATGAGAAGCATGCTGCATTTGAACGAATGATCATGGAAAAGTTCAAAACCAATGCTAGAGATGCAAGTTCTTCAGATGATTCAACTGCATTCTACACAAATGTGGGAATAACTACCAAAGCATCACAGGTTATACCTACTGGGAATGGTAATCACAAACTCATTCCGGATCCAGGTTATAAGCTTCAGACTCATTCATGGAACAACTGGTCAATCAACTGGCTCTAATGGTTAAGCAAAACCTGAACTTTACCCCACACACCAACAATCATCTCAGAATTGCATCTAACCTACACAATCATGCTACGGTTAAAGATGGAAGGGTAGTAGTGCAAAACGTGTAAGGAAGGCAGAATGCTTATCTACCACATAATGAGCAAGGAAATGTTGGGGTTGGTGCTGGTTATGGGAATGCAGGAGCCGGTGCAGGTTATGTGGGAAATCAGAATCGAGGGAGGATTGCGGCTCAAGGTCAAGGGAAGTCAATCAAGTGCTACAACTGTGATGGAGAAGGACACATTGCAAGGAACTGCACTCTTCCAAAACGTCCACAAAATGCAGAGTACTTTAGGGACAAAATGCTATTGGTGTAAGCTTAAGATAATCGAGCAATGTTGGATGAGGAAGAATTGCTATTTCTAGCTGAGGGAAATGATAAAACTAAAGATGCTGATGTGGATGAACAGCCTGTGCAGGGTATAGCTCAGAACAATCCCAATGCATTTCAAGTAGCAGACTGTGATGCATTTGACTCGGATGTTGACGATGAACCAACTGCACAGACCATCTTTATGGCTAGCATCTCACCAATGGTCTCTCCAAAGGTTCCCTCACCTCAACAAGCCAGTCCCTCCAAGGAATCCATCATATCTGAGGTATTAAAACTATACGATGACATTGATGTGCAAAAGATACACAACAAAGTACAATCAACTGAAATTATTGAATCAGATATTGAAAATATGGTAGTTAGCAATGTTGTCCCATATGATCAATATGTGAAGCAAGATGAAAGTGAAATTGTAACAAGTGATGCATCTTCTGCAGTCAATGATGACTACATTTTTGATGAATACACTGAATGTGCTCCTGAGGATTCCATAACCTCTGAACTAAATGCCTATAAGGAACAAGTTGCCATATATAAATAGTGTGCTAAGTTTGAATTGACTACCCGTGAGCAGGAGATGGATAACCAAATACGTACACTTATTAGAAAAAGTAATTTTAGGGAAGAAATATTAAAACAAGAGTTAAATTCCGTACAAGACAAGCTTAATAGAACTCTTAAGAAAAAGCAAGAACTTCAAGAAAATGTAAAAGTGCTCAAACAAGAATTTAATGCTAAGGAATCAAAACTTTTAAATGATTTTTCCAACCTAAAAACTTTGAAAAACAAACTTGAAAACAAGCTGTACGTACAAGGGAACACCATTCAGACTGCTCACTTGATCAATAAGCATAGAGTGTTAAGCGATGAACACAATACTAATCTTGTAGAGGAACCCAATCCTGAGGTTGGTAAGAAAGCAAAAGCTACTCAAAATGTAATCTATGACGGCAATGAGATCCTTAAGCCTAGACAAAAACCTACGTGCGTAGAGCACACTAAAGAGGATAGAGAATTAGAGGATGCCTCTAAGAAAAAAATGGATAAGAAACTAACATATCCTTGGTGCATAGCGTATAATATCACATTTAAAACACCAAATTATGCTAAGGAAAACTGGATTGCTTCCAATAAGTTTAGACCTCAGACCCAGTTGACCCCTGAGCAAGTGTTCTAGAAGAAAGATATGGATAAGCAAAAAAGCTGATAATCTTATTGAGAAGAACTCCCCTTGTAGGAAATTGCCTCTAGCCACTGTGTATCCCCCAAATACACCTATGCATTTAGTGCCTAGAACTCTTCCCACTCAAAGCAAAACCTTAGTTAGCTTATATGTAGTTTACCAACTATTTGTTGACTTTGAGAAAACATGTAAGAAGAGATTCACTCCAACGGGAATTATTGAAGGGGAAAGGCGTTTTGAGCAAACAAAAGAATGTTACTTAACTGAGGTCATGCCTTTCTTTAAAAAACTAAAAGAACAATTTGAATCTCTCCAAAAGGCCATAGATATTGAGGTTAAAGACATGAAAAGGATGTTTAATGAAATGGAAAACGAGGTCAGAGATTATGAATGTGAACTCAAAAGTAATGAGATTGAGAGGAAGAATCTTCACATCCTAAATGATAATTTGATTCCTAGATGTATTGCTCAAGATGTGTTTTACACTATCACAAACTATTCTATCACTGCCTCTCAATTTCATGAATTATCTGTTGCTTTGAAAGTCTCCCACGATCGTGTCATTGAGCTTGAGACAACGAATTCAAAATTGCATGATAAAATCGAAAGGGATGATCATGATAACATGGTCAGACAATTTTCTAAATTGGAAGTTGAATATCTTGCTTTGCAATTAAAATATCAACATCTCAAAGAAAATGTTAAAACCTCGAATGCCAAGACATCCTCGGATGCTCCTGAGTTTGATGCAGTTTTTGAATTACATAAACGAGATGATCAAATTCGAGCTCAGTGCAACACGATCAAAAGGTTGAAAGCCCAAATTTCCCGATTGAAGGGAGAAAAAATGAAGTGACCGGCCCCCATATACCTCCTCCTTTAGATTCTCAGAATTCTCAAAACTTTCATCTTCAAAACATCATTAATGTATTACAACATGAAAATGAGTGTTTTCTAGCGGAAAATGAAAAGGTTAAACTGCATTTCAAAGAGTTATATGAATCAATCAAGGTCACTCGTGACAAGAACAATGAAAAAATAACTTCTTTGCAAAATGAAATTGAGAATCTGAAGAGTCAGGTAAAAGGGAAAATGCTAATCACCAGTGGTGAGAATATTGCACCAAAGGTGCCTGCTTGTACTAAATATGCTATGTCTGTGAAGTATATTCCCCCTCATCTTAGAAACAATGAACTTGCTTGTCAAACATATTTTTCGTACCTCAAGGATAGTCTAGAATGTCTCCGTGAGATTTTTGAAGAGGATAAGATAGAGATACCACTTGATAATGCGATTGGGCATGCATGCTTATATGCCAAACGATCTCAGGAACTTTTAGAATGCTTAATAGCAATATGTCTTAAATCTGGTACTAGGAAAGATAGTGTTATTGTGCCTTGTTCTATGCCTAAAGTCAAGCATGTGACCTTTGATTTTGTAACATATTGGATTTCACATACACATCAAACCAAACACAAAGTAGGCGTACAAAGAGTTCTAGAGAGAGAAAGTTAGAGGTTTAGGGAACTTTAGTGAGAGAAAGAAAAGTCTTATTATGAGCTCCAACTCTCTACCTTAGGAGGTAGAGAGTATTTATAGTCATTACATAAATCGCCACCTATCGGGCTGTGGATCAGGCATACAGTGGGTAAAGACCCGTCCGTCCTCCACGGTGTTACTTAATCTAAATACTACTTAACTTATAATAATCTACGACTACGAGCTTTCTAATGATTACATATACTTGAGGTGACCGACTCTTTAATAACTGGATTTACTAAATCCTAACAATCTCCCCCTAAGGGAGGTCACCTCAAACATATACTAAAATTACATTGAATACAAACAGATATTACATTAAAAATTGTTCTTGCATTCTTGATGTGGTACTTTGCACCGAAGCTCGTAGTCATCGATTCTTCTCATTGCATGTTTGGTTAATCCAAGTGGAGGTCTTTTTACTGATCCACGTGATAATAATTGTTGAGCCAGCTTTTGAGATCATCAGCAAACATCAATCACTGACTCATCCATTGTGGTGTTGGTATTATGTGATATTGTGACATACGGACCGACATGCTCACATTCTAGATGATGATATATTCTCATCAGAGTAGCGGAAGCTTTCGTTGATTCATGATATTGGCAGCAGCGTAGCAGAAGCATGGAGTGAAAATATCAGAGTCATTGATGCACTAATCATGATTTCTTTTGAGATGAATGTGTTGAGTGAGCATGCGGCTATGGATTGACCGCATCATTCTGATCAGCTACAGACGTAGGGCGTACCTGCATAAAACAGTTAGCAATAAAGCGCATGAAAGTGTCTTTGATCACTTTCGTTGAATTGAGGTACACGGCCCACGGTTCCCCGTTGATCAGTACAAGTACCGCCTGTGATCAGGTATAATTCCGAATAATTTCCTTGACAGGTTTTCGTAGCTGCTCTAGCTGTTCTCAAACTGGAACATCTCAAAGAAGACAACACGGAGTGAGTGAACCAGCGAATAGAAATTCACAGATTGATGAAAAGATATTTGAAAAAAAATCGTGTATCGCACAATAGAAATTGTTTTTGCAATACAACGAAGGTTTTAATGAAAATCAATTATCAATCAAAAACACCTTTTGATTTGAAATATTCGTACACGGTCGAAGTGCTAAAGAAAAGAGTTTTTAAGCACAAAAACCGGTTTTTCAAAGGTATCCGTCAATCCATAACCTGAACCACGATTGATTCAAAGGATTGAATCGCCCCATTGTTTCTGTTCAGTTGTCACATGGTTGATCTATTGAATAGATCTCACATGCCACCTACCAGGAGCTTGTTTGATGTTGGCTCCAGAAGGCTTTCCATCTTCATTGTGAATATGTTTGCATATCACTCGGATGTTCTGGCAATACCACAAGGATAATGCGTAGGACTCAAGATATAATCTCTCTTTCCACATTGTGTGAAACAGAGAGTCTTCATTGAAAGTGTCCTAATGAGATTTATTGATGATCTCGTGGCTCTAGACTCAATTTGTGCATATTTGGATCCTGTATCGGAGACTAGGGAGAGGGTCTCCTTCTTCAATATCAACCATCTCTAAGAGAAAGTCGATAGATAATGTTGGTTCCCCGTGAGAATGAAACAAGTCCTTTTAAGAGGAACTTGAGTGGTTTGGGAAGTTGAAGTGCAGTGCGTCACTGGGTCCATGACGTCTTGTCTTCAATACCGATGTTACCTTGGTAACCACCAGTAGCAAATGAATTGAACCCGGTTTCTGCCCTAAGGTTGAATAATTAGAGGGCTATTTGTTTTCACCCTTTTATCATTCTATTCTTTTTCATTCTTCAACCCCTTCAGTGCTTACCGAGACTTCATAGCTAGAACCTTGTTAGGTTTATTCCAGTACTAGCTCAGTCTCAGTCCGCACTCATCCCATATCTCACTTTTCTCCTTTTTCAATATACCTAAGGACTTCTACACTAACTAGTGGATTGTCCCTGGGTAGATCCCTCCAGTTCTGGCGGATCATGGGAACAAATACCTAACCTTATCATCCTTATATCACCATACATAAAGTAAAGTTGGTCGGTCTATTTGGTATTGTTCATCTGCCATTGGAACCAATTGAAAACCATTTGAAAATCAATCTAGATACTTAAGATATATTATCAAAGCATTTTGTACCTGAATTGTTTTGATATTTTTAGAACAAGAGCTCCCCCTCAACATGTGCATCAAGTATTTGAAATCGTTTTGCACACGGAGGCAAGAGAAAGAATTAACTTCTTTGATTACCATTTTCTAAAAGATATCAACATCACTTCCCTAATCAAATCAAGTAGATAAAGCATTTTGGGGAAGGATGAGGTTTTCATAAGTTTGCTCCCCCTCAATATGTGCCTTGAGGTTTGAAAGAGTTTTGCACATACAAGAGGAAACCGGCACATTGATCACATTTCAAATCTTAGTGGTTTAAGATAGATGCTCCCCCTCAACATGTGCATGGAAAATTTGAAATCATTTGGCACATGTCGGAGGGAGAGCTTGTACATCCTTATAAAACCATTTACCGAATTATCAGATTAAATCTAATTTAAATCACAAATTCTCCCCCGATCACAATTATCAAATCATTTGAGATTTGTGATCTTTGTAGATTTAAATTGATTTTGAAAGCTTTTAAGGAGAATTGTGACTTGATTATGAAAACGTTTTAACTGATAAGGATCGGATTTAGAGACTTTAAACTCCATTGATTAAACATGCATGAATATCTTTTGAAAATAATTGTTTGACAAATAACCTTTTGATTTAATTGAAATCATTCTCCCCCTCAATCAATGACATAAGTTTTTGATTGAGAGATAGATATCTTGACAATCTTTTAAGTCCAGATGATTATCAAAAATAGAGTCTGAGTTATTTTTCAAAACAACTAGTTTTCATTAGATAGTAAGGATTAGTTTAAAGAATCAGAGCAAGAAATTTGAAAAACCAAGATAAAGCATGGCTCTGTTCTATCTTTGAAAAGCGGGTTACTGCCTGAAATGACAATAAACCATCTTTTCTCTTTATCCCAATTTTTTTTTTTTTTTTTAATTCGAACAACATCTAAAGTCCCGTGTCATTCTTTGAATGACAAATGACAACATCAAGACCGTAGATATAATCGAATCGAGAAAAACATGACAAAATGACAATATTTTTTGAAGATTTTTCGAAATTTTTCTAATTTTTTATGGATTTTAAAAGTTTTATATTTTTCTATTTGATTTTTTTTTTTTCAAAAAATATTTACAGGGGATAGATGAAAGAACCTTTTACTCCTCTTCTTCCTCTTGAAGACTTTTGAGAGTTTCTGGTTGTAGGCTCTTAAGGCCTAGTCGTGGAAGAATAAACTCAAAACGTTCTCTAGGAAGAGCTTTGGTGAAGATGTCTGCTAATTGGTATTCAGACCTCACAAAGTAAAGTTCCACCACACCGTTTTCAACATGCTCCCTGATGAAATGATGTCGAATGTCGATGTGCTTTGCTCTTGAGTGTTGTACGTTGTTGCATGAGAGAGCAATAGCACTTTTATTATCACAGTACAGACGGATTTTGTTGAACTCAAAGCCATAGTCAGATAATTGGGATCTCATCCGTAGGATTTGAGCACAACAAGATGACATTGCTATGTATTCCGCCTCTGTAGAGGAAATAGAAGTACTCATTTGCATCTTTGAAGACCAGCTCACAAGCTTATGACCTAAAAACTGAGCATCTCCAGAAGTACTTCGACGAGTATCTTGACATCCTGCATGATCAGCATCTGCATAGGCTGTTAGTGACATACCGGTGTCTTTCGGGTACTAAAGTCCCATATTGATGGTTCATTGGAGATACCGAAAGACCCGTTTAACCGCTTCAAGGTGCTTTTTAGTAGGCTTAGCCTGGTATCTAGCACACATGCAAACAGCGAACAAGATGTCTGGTCTACTAGCTGTGAGGTACATCAGGGATCCAATCATACTACGATATTTCGTTTGGTCTATCATGATCCCTGAGTGGTCCTCATCTATTTTTGTACGTTCAATCATGGGAGTGTCAACAGGGTCACTAGAATCGAATCCAAATTTCTTTAAAATCTCATTTGCATATTTAGATTGATTTATGAAAATGCCTCCGGGACTTTGTGAAATTTGTAATCCTAAGAAAAATGACATTTGTCCCATCATTGACATTTGAAATTTAGAACCCATTTCATTTGAAAAACGGTCACACTCATTGGGGTCAGTCGAGGCAAAGATGATATCATCAACATAAATTTGAACGTGAATGAAATGTTTGCCTGACTTTCTGGTGAACAATGTAGGATCAACTGCTCCTTTGCTGAAACCGGTAGATAGAAGAAACTTTGATAGCGTATCATACCATGCCCTTGGAGCTTGCTTTAAACCGTACAGAGCTTTCTTTAAACGATAGACGTGAGTAGGATGCTCTGGATTCACAAAGCCTTCGGGTTGGCTGACGTAGACGACTTCTTTAAGATCTCCGTTCAGAAATGCCGTTTTTACATCCATCTGATAGACTACCATGTTCTTACAGGCAGCATTAGCCAAAAAGATTCTGATTGCCTCGATACGAGCAACAGGAGCAAATGATTCTTCAAAGTCAATACCCTCCTCTTGACGGTATCCTTTAGCAACCAATCGAGCCTTGTTCTTTAGGACATCACCATGCTCATCAAGTTTCACTTTGAAGATCCATTTTAGAGCAATGATCATAGCACAATCTGGAGCAGGTACTAATTCCCATACATCAAGTCGATCAAACTCATGAATTTCTTCTTGCATGGCATTGAACCAGCTGTCTTCATTCATGGCAGTTTTAACATCTTTTGGTTCAATCTTAGAGAGTACGGAGTTGAAGAAGCACCATAAGGCATCGGTTGTAAGTTGTTTCCGTGTTGATACTGGACGAGAGGGATTTCCAATGATGTTGTCTAATGGATGATCGTGAGTCCATTTTCGAAGGTGTTCATGTGGCAGTTGTTGAGGGACTGAGGTAGCAGAGTCGATGTCTCCTGAAGAGGATGGTTCTGATGATGATTCAGGATCAAATATGTTTTCAAATGGAGCATCTTCAGGAGTAGCAAAAAGATTAACTTCATCATTGATGCCAGAAACAGTTCCATGAGGTACATTCGAAGATTGATGATTTGTTGATGAGACTGAGTTATCAGCAGCAGGCGCTTCTTGACTTAATGATATTGAGACTGAAGGATTGACTTCATTCTCAGGGATATGAGCAGCCTCTGTTGTGGGAATTGACAGTTCCTTAGCACTTGGCTCATAGAGTTCATCAAACATAGGATCAAACAATTTCTTTAAATCATCTTCAGATGGAGGTACATATGGAGTTGCTGGAGAAGAATTTGGTACAAGGGATGAACCAATGGGACTGTTTTGAAGTGCGGGTCCTGAACTGGATTGTCCAGGAGCCATTTGACCGGTCAGCTCATCAAACGTAACGTGAATTGTTTCCATGATAACTCGGGTTCTCTTATTGTAGATTCGGTAACCTTTTCTGTTTGGTGCATAGCCTACAAATACTCCAATGTCTGCTTTGGCTCTCAGTTTTCCTAAATCTTTACCATCATTAGTTGGATAACATAAAGCACCAAACACACGAAGGTATGATAGATCAGGTTTTTGATTGTGGACAAGTTTGTATGGAGTCTTTCCATGAGATGTGTGAATTAGAGATCTATTTTGAGTGTAACAAGCAGTGGCAATAGCTTCAGCCCATAGAAACATTGGAACCTTTGAGTAGATCAGCATTGTCCTTGCAGCTTCTACAAGAGTTCGGTTTCGTCTTTCAACTACACCGTTCTGTTGAGGAGTTCGAGGAACACTTCTTTGAGGACTAATTGCAACATTTTCATAAAATTCATTGAGTACTTTATTAACAAACTCAGTTCCATTGTTAGTTCGGACGATTCGAACTGTTTTGTTGAGTCTGATCTGAAGTTGTTTAATAAGTTTAATGATGACATCTCGAGTTTCGTCCTTTGTCCTCAAAAACTTAACCCAAGTGAATCGGGAGTAGTCATCAACCACTACTAACACATATCTCTTCCCATTAATAGTTTGCACTCTCATTGGACCGCACAGATCCATATGAAGGGTATGAAGCACTTCCATTACAGAGTTTGTGGGTTTTGGTTTGTGGGCATATTTCGTGCTTTTTCCCAATTGACAAGCTGAGCAAAGATGATCTTTTTCATATTTTAATCTGGGTAATCCTCTGACTAGATCCTTTCTGGAAAGGTTGTTTATGGTACCAAAGTTCAAGTGATTGAGACGACGATGCCATAACCAAGACTTTGTTTTAGAAGCCTTTGACAGCAAGCAGATTGGAGAGGACTTCATCATGTCATCGATAGAGATGGTGTATAGGTTTGAACCTCGAGTACCTCTTAACAATTCTACACCATCAAGTTCTCTAACGAAACAAGTATGTTTTCTAAAAGCTACTTCTAGATCGGAATCACAGAATTGACCAACAGAGAACAAATTATGACCAAGACCTTCCACATAATATACCCTGGAAATTACACTTTTACCAACCACATAATCTCCATAACCCATGATAGCTCCAAAATGGTTGTTCCCGAATCTAACTGTCCTGATGAATTTACTCACGAAGTTCATGAGCAGCGACCGGTCGCCAGTCATATGCTTGGAACAGCCTGAGTCCAGGTACCACAGAACGATTTGAACGATCTGCAGTTGAACACAGACAAGAATGGATAACTGGATAATTGGGATCCCCATGCAAGAATGGGTTCCATTTGGTTAGTGACAGTGATTGGAACACCCACATCAGAAATAGAAACATTCATATCAGAAATTGAGGCAATGGAATCATTATGAATAGATGCAGTACTAGTGTCTGTATTTGCCCTATTCAAAGTATGTTCACTTCTTAAGGGAATAGTTCTACCAGTAGGCATCCATTTTCTAGTGAGCATTGCCTGATTATTCTTATGGCCAACAGGTATCCATTGATAACCTATCTTTCTAAATGTTCTTCCTGTGGATTTCCACTGTTTTCTAACTTTCTTTCGCCTTTGCCTTTTTGCCTTCTTAGCATGACATTTTTCTTTAACAATGTTAACTGGAGATTTGACAGCTTTAGACAAAACATTCACACCACATTCATAATTAGTAACAGAATTCAAGCAGACATCATTACAAGGTTTGCAAATAGTATCAGAATTTGAATTAATTACAGTACGCCTATGGCAAATACTAGAATCAACACGATTCGTTTTAATCGGCTCAAACTTAAAGTTCCTAGGTTGGTCTTCTACTCTCTTCCAATGCACATTCTTAGCTTGCGAGGTCCTATCATTCCTTGTATTGTCTTGAGACTTTGACCTGCTTGCTTTAATGTCACTGATTACTCCTGTAGAGGGAATGGGAACATTAGTTGGTTTTGCTACTCTTTGCATCTCCTGTTTAGATGTGCTGGGATCTGAACTACATGCAGGCACACTAAGGTTCACTTTCTTAACACAAGAAGTGTTGGGATTTGTACTCCTAGAAGGCACACTAGAATTCGCTTTCTTAGCACTAACAAATCTGGAATCTGAACTACTTGAAGGCACACTAAGGTTCACATTCATAACATTGGGCATTGAATGGATTTCATGCTTGGCACTAGGCATAGAACAAGGAATCAAAGGATTAATTCTCTCACCTAAGGACTTAGGGCATATTGTGATTAAGCATTCTAGAAGTTCTTGAGATCATTCGGCATATAAGCATGCATGCCCAATTGCATTATCAAGTGGTTTCTCTATCTTATCCTCTTCAATAATCTCACGGAGATATTCTAGACAATCCTTAAGGTATGAGAAATATGTTTGAGTTGCAAGTTTGTTATTCTAGACAATCCTCTGATACCAATATTTCACAGACAAAGCATATTTATTACAAGAGTGAACCTTTGATACATCATTCTCCCCATTGGTCATTGGCATTTTCCCTTTTACCTGGCTCTTCAGATTCTCAATTTCCTTTTGCAATGAAGCTATTTGTTCGTTATTTTTGTTACGAATGACCTTTATTGATTCAAATAACTCATTGAAATGACGTTTAACCTTTTCATTTTCTTCTAGAAAACTTTCGTTTTCCTTTTGTAATGCATTTACTAAGTTTTGAAGATGAAACGTTTGAGAATTCTAAGAATCTAAAGGAGGAGGCATTTGGGAGCCTGTCACATTGTTCTTTTGACCCTTTAATTGAGAGATTTGGGCTTTCAACTTTCTGATCGTGTTACAATGAGCTTGAATCTGTTCATCACGTTTGTTAATTTGAAAACTGCATCAAACTCTGGAGCATCTGAGGATGTCTTAATATTTGAAGTTTTGACATTTTCTTTAAGATGTTGATATTTTAGTTGTAAATTAAAATGCTCAACCTCTAGTTTAGAAAAATGTTTAACCAAATTGTCGTGATCATCCAGTTCAATTTTCTTATTTAGTTTAGAATTAGTCTTTTCAAGCTCAATGACACGATCATGGGAGACTTTCAGGGCAATAGATAATTCATGAAATTAAGAAGCATTAATGGAACAGTTTGTAGCTGTGAAAAACACATCTTGAGTAATACATTCAGAAATAAGAGTCTCATTCAATGAATGCAAGTTCTTCCTCTCAATCTCATTATATTTTAGTGCTCGCTCATAGTCACTAACCTCAACTATCATTGCATCAAACTCCTTTTTCCATTTCTTTAATGTCTAAGTTCATTCCCTTTTTAAGACTTTCAAAATGATCTTTTAGTTGTTTAAATAAAGGCATGACTTCAGTTAAATAACATTCTTTTGTTTGCTCAAAACCCCTTTCCCCTTCAGTTATACCAGTGGGTGTGATCCTTCTCTTACAAGTTTTCTCAAAATCAACAAATAGTTGAAAGATAACATATTGACTGATTAAGGTCTTGCTTTTAGTGGCAATAGTCCTAGGAACTAAATGCATGGGTGTATTGGGAGGATACACAGTCGCTGAAGTCATTTTCCTAAAGGGGGGGTTTGTTACAACAAGATTCTCTGCTTTTTGCTTATCTAAATCCTTTTTCCAGAACACTTGTTCGGGGGTCAACAACGTTTGAGGCTTAAACATGTTCAAGGAGATCCAATTCTCCTTTTTGTAGTCATGGGGTGTGATAATTATTTTCTTCTCTTTACATTTAGGATCATCTAGTTTCTTGTTCATCTTCTCCCTAGTGACTTCATCTGATTTCTTATCTTCCTCTGTGCACTCAACGCAACTAGGTTTTTGTCTAGGTTTAAGAATCTCATTGCCATCATAGATTACACTTTGAGCTGCTTTTGCTATCTTCCCGTACTCAGGGTTGGGTTTATCTATAATGGGAACACTATGCTTATCGCTTAAAACTCTATGCTTAGTGATCATGTGAGCAGTTTGAATGGTATTCCCTTGTACGTACAACTTATTTTCAAGCTTGGTTTTCAAGATTTTTAGATTAGAAAAATCATTCAAAAGTTTTGATTCCTTAGCACTGAATTCTTGCTTAAGCATTTTAACATTTTCTTGAAGTTCTTATTTTTGCTTAGCAGTTTTAGAAAGTTTTTCTTGTAAGGAGTTTAACTCTTGTTTTAATACTTCTTCTCTAAACCTACTTTTTCTAATAGTTGTACGCATTTGGTCATCCATTTCCTGCTCACGGGTGGTTAATTCAAACTTAGCTCGTTGTTCATAAATAGCAACACGTTCTTTATAAGCATTAAGTTCAGAAATAACAGAATCATCAGGGGCACATGCAGTGTATTCATCAAAAACATAGTCATTATTGACTGCATAAGATACATCACTTGGTACAATCTTACTTTCACTTTGTTTCACATATTGATCATATGGGACAACATTGATATTACCCATACTTTCAATATCTGACTCAATAATTACAGTTGATTGTACTTCGTTATGAATCTTTTGCTCATCAACTTCATCGTATAATTTTAATACCTCAGAAATGATTTTGTCTTTGGATAGACCAGCTTGTGGTGATGAAGAGACTTTAGGAGAGACCATTGGAGAAATGCTAGCCATGAAAATGGTTTGTGCAGTAGGTTCTTCATCAACATCAGAGTCGTATGCATCACAATCAGCTACTTGAAAGGCATTCTGATGATTATGGCCTATATCCTGAATTGGTTGCTCATCCACATCTGCATCATATGTCTTAGCATTTCCCTCAGCCAAGAACAGCAACTCCTCTTCATCCAAAGCTGCACCATTATCCTGAGCTTGCACAAGCAACATCTTATCCCTGAAGTACTCGGCATTCTGAGGGCGTTTTGGCGATGTGCAGTTCCTTGCAATGTGTCCCTCACCTCCACAATTGTAACATTTGATTGGCTTTGCTTGACCCTGGTTTCCATTCCTTCCCCTATTCTGATTTGCAGCATAACCTCTACCAGCGCCACCTCTTGCTTGTTCGTACTGTCTTTCTTGAACTGGCTGCACCATAACCTTCCCATCTCTGACAGTGGCTTGATTGTGTAGATTGGATGCAGTTCTGAGATTGTTGTTGGTGTGTGGAAGAGAGTTCATGTTTTAACTAATCAGGAGAGCCAGTTGATTAATGAAGTTTCCCATGTGTGCATCAGCATCAGCTTGTTTGAACATAGGATCAGGAATGAGTTTGTGATTACCATTACCCATGGGTATGACTTGTGAGGCTTTGGTTGTGATTCTGATGTTTGAGTAGAAGGCAGTTGAATCATTTGATGAGCTTGTCTCTCCCTGGTTGGTTTTGAACTGATTAAGAATCCTTTTTTCAAACATAGCATGTCTCTCATTCTGAAGGAGGAAGGCATAGAGTTGCTCATAGTTTGTATTCTTCAATCCTTTGGTTAGCTTCACAGAGGTAACAAACTTGTGCCATTCAGGATTCATGTTGTTCACAAACTTTGAATTCAGCTGAATGTTTGGCATAGTCATTCTGATGTTCCTCATATCATTAACAAGCTTGTGGAATCTCACATAGTACTCATAGACACTCTCATCTGGTTTCATCTTGAAGTGTTCAAATTTATCATAGAGTTGTGATTCTCTGTCTTCCATGGTTAATTCAGAACCTGAGAGAAGCATCTTGACATTATCCCACACTGCCTTGGCTTCGGTGTTGTGATTGATCAGCTTGTAGATATCTTTTGGAAGACCTTGAAGTACGATGTTAGAAGCCCTGATATCAGCATCGAATCTCTTTTTCTCCTTATCATTGAGCTCATCATATGTCTTTGGTCTGCCAATTCCATAGATCATTGTTCCATCTTCAGCTGTATCAATTAAGTCTCTAGTAGTCTCAACCCGATACGGTCCTTCATCAAAGGATTTGAGAATGTTGACTCCATTTTCCTTTCCAAGACAGTATAATCTGATTCGTTGAGCCCAAGAGTCGTAGTCTGTTCTGTCAAGCATGGGTGGACGAGTATCTGAACCAGCTGCTTGAACATCCTCGGCAACAGTGGAGATGATTGTAGGAACGTTGGTAGACATGATGAGAGATTAAACGAGATTTTATAACTCTATGATTAAACCGGGAAATAGATTCTTTCACGGGATTTTACTAAATCAAGAGAAAAGCGTATTACGGACAGAGTCAGCCAAGTCGCTAAGAAAACCTGAACCAAGTCGCTAGTAAAATTTTGACAGCAAGTCACTAAGCACCAAGTCGCTAAGTTGTCAAGTCGCTAAAGAACAACTCGCTAAGCACCAAATCGCTAGCAAAATTTTGACAGCAAGTCGCTAAGCACCAAGTCGCTAAGTTGTCAAGTCGCTAAAGAGCAACTCGCTAAGCACCAACTCGCTAACACCAACTCGCTAACAAACTTAAGTACAAGTCGCTAACTTTCACCAAGTCGCTACCCGTAGTGGAGACTCCACTAAGTGTACTGTTTGTCGGCTTGTCTCAATAGACAAGTCGCTAGCCCAACTCGCTAAGGCCTTCAACTACAACTCGCTATCAAATTACAAAGTAAGTCGCTACCAAGAAAACTTGTCCGTGGCGTAAGTCGCTAGCAAGAAAAACACATAAACATCACTTTTCAATCCAAAAACAACCCAACTACGATGATTCAAGTTTAACAAATCAACACCCAAGCACATACAATGATTCTAAACACAAAACTACACTCAAGTTTCAAACTTTAACACTAGAAATGATCCAAATGATGCAAAAACCACTAAACTTTTTCAAACTCTAAAACCACCTAAAAGTCACTAGAAATCCAAAGATATGTAAGAGATGATCAAACCATGGCTCTTGATACCGTTTGTAACATATTGGATTTCACATACACATCAAACCAAACACAAAGTAGGCATACAAAGAGTTCTAGAGAGAGAAAGTTAGAGGTTTAGGGAACTTTAGTGAGAGAAAGTAAAGTCTTATTATGAGCTCCAACTCTCTACCTTGGGAGGTAGAGAGTATTTATAGTCATTACATAAATCGCCACCTATCGGGCTGTGGATCAGGCATACAGTGGGTAAAGACCCGTCCGTCCTCCACGGTGTTACTTAATCTAAATACTACTTAACTTATAATAATCTACGACTACGAGCTTTCTAATGATTACATATACTTGAGGTGACCGACTCTTTAATAACTGGATTTACTAAATCCTAACAGATTTGCCTCCTAGGATCTCAGATTCCAGCACTTCTAGACCAGGAATGCAGAAAGTAGTGAAACCAATTAATGTTCCCATCGTTCCTTCTACAGGAGTAATCAGTGACACTAAGGTAAGCGGGTCAAAGCCTCCAGGTAATACAAAGCAAGATAGGACCTCGCGAGCCAAGAGTGAACAAGGGAAGGAAGTAGAAGACTACTCTAGGAACAATAAGTTTGTGTTGAATAAGACGAATCGTGTTGATTCTAGTATTAGCTATAAGCGTACTGTAATTAATTCGAATTATGCTAATATTTGCAAAACATGTAATGAATATCTGGTTTCTGGTATTTTTCATGAATGTGCTGTGAATGAGTTGAAAAATATTGTTAAATCCCCAGTAAAAAATATAAGAAATGCTAAACAGGTTAAGGATGCCAAAAAGCCAATTTGGAAAAAGGTTAGAAATTATTGGTAACCCACAGGAAGAAAGTTCAATAATGTGGGTTATCAATGGAAACCTACTGGTCGCACATTCAAAGTTAATGAATGTTGCCCTAATATGAATAGATCTATGCCCACTAAGGAATGAAAACCAACTGGTAGGATCATCCCCTTAAGAAGTTATCATACTACACATAGGCCAAGTGATACTACAAGTCTTGCATCCACCTCTAATGATGGCATAGCTTCTATTTCTGTTGTGGGTGTTCCAATATCATATACTAACCAAATGGAACCCATTCTTGCATAGGGATCCAAATTATCCAGTCATCCATACTTGTTTGTGTTCAACTGCAGGTCGTACAAATCATTCTGTGGTATTTGGACTTAGGCTATTTAAAGCATATGACTGAAGATCGCTCACGGCTCAAGAACTTTGTGAATAAATTCATCGGGACTGTTAGATTTGGGAACGACCACTTTGGGGCAATTATGGGTTACGGAGATTATGTAATTGGTGATAGTGTAATCTCCAGGGTATATTATGTTGAAGGACTCGGTCATAATTTGTTCTCTGTTGGTCAATTCTGTGACTCTGATCTTGAAGTGGCCTTTAGAAAACATACTTGCTTTTTTAGAGAACTAGATTGTGTTGAAGTTTTAAAGGGAACACGTGGCACTAATCTGTACACCATCTCTATCGAAAATATGATGAAGTCTTCTCCAATCTGCTTGTTTTCAAAGGCTTCCAAAACAAAGTCATGGTTATGGCATCGTCGTCTCAATTATTTGAACTTCGGAACCATAAATGATCTTTCTAGAAAGCACCTCGTGAGAGGATTGCCCAGATTAAAGTATGAAAAAGATCATCTGTGTTCAGCATGCCAATTAGGAAAAAGCAAGAAATATGTCCATAAACCCAAACCTACAAATTCAATTATGGAAGTTCTTCATACTCTTCACATAGAATTGTACGGGCCCATGAGAGTGTAAACTATAAATGAGAATTGAAGAAATATGTGCTAGTCGTGGTTGATGACTACTCTCAGTTTACTTAGGTTAAGTTTTTGAGGTCAAAGGATGAAACTCCAGATGTCATCATCAAACTTATTAAACAGCTGCAGGTTCGGCTTAATAAAACAGTCAGAATTATCCGAACAGACAATGGAACTGAGTTTGTAAACAAAGAACTAAGTCAGTTTTACGAAAGCATTGGAATCAGCCATCAAAGAAGTGTTCCACGTAACAGAACAGTGTAGTTGAAAGACGAAATCGAACTCTTGTAGAAGCTGCAAGGACTATGCTGATTTATTCAAAGGTTCCAATGTTTCTCTGGGCAGAAGCCATTGCCACTGCATGCTACACCCAAAACCGCTCCCTTATTCATACCACTCATGGAAAAACTCCTTACGAACTTGTCCACAACTGAAAACCTGATCTTTCCTTTCTACGTGTGTTTGGTGCCTTATGCTATCCTACTAATGAAGGTCAAGATTTGGGTAAACTGAAACCTAAGGCGGACATTGGAGTTTTCGTTGGTTATGCACCAAACCAGAAGGGTAACCGAATCCACAATAAAAGAACCCGAGACATCATGGAATCTATTCACGTCACGTTCGATGAGTTGTGTGGGCATACGGCTCCTGGACAATCTAGTTCTGGACCCGCACCTCAATTTCTATCAAGTAGTCCTATTAGTTCTTCTCTTGTACATAATCACTCCCCTACAACTTCATATGGACCTCCATCTGAAGAAGATCTGAAGAAACTGTTTGATCCAACGTTTGATGAATACTATGAACCTCATGATAATGATTATTCTACATGATGAGTGTCTAAATACTCATCATTTTTGTATAATCTAAACTGCAAAATCATCTGAAAACACTCAGAAACACATCAAAATGATCAAAATATCACAAATCAGTGTTTTATGTGTTTCGAATGCAAAAATATCAAAATCAGATGAAAAATGTATCAAGTTTGCAAAATTGGCAGTTTTAGTCCCCCAAGTTTTAAAAATTGTCAAATCTAGTCCCTGGAATATCAAAATGTGGAATTTTATCATTCAAGGTCCCTGAAGTATTCTAAGTTATCAAAAATTATCCTTGAATGATTCTTTGGTCAATTGGCAAGAAAGGTCCCTTAACTTTGGAAAATTGCAAAATTAGTCCTTGGACCTTTGAAAATGGATTTTATGCAAAAGGATCCTTGTTTTATCAAAGTTTGTCAAAATTGGTCCTTGTTATAATTTTGGAAAGTTGGCATTTTCAGTCCTTGAGTTTGGATAAATTACACTTTTGGTCCTTGTTCTAGTTAAACCAAACGGATCCTTATGTTATTTCAAAAGCCAAATCCAGCCCAATTAGCCCAATACCCATTGACCCGGCCTTTTGTTATTACCCACCCACGGTCAACAGAAGTCAAATCCACTACCCACGCGCGCAAAACCACCAGCACTGTAGCATCACCTCTCCCAAACCAGATATTCAAAACCAGGCATGGTTTTCTCCACATTTTCAACTCCCCTCCCTTACCTTGTCCCCTCCTCCTCCTCTAAACAACAAAACCTTTAATTATCTCAACCCACCCTCATTAAAGCTCAAAACTGCTATGAAGAATTTTGGCGCCAAATATCCACTTGGACGGTTTTGATTCAATTCAGTGATTCAAGGGCTCAGATGAAGTGGGATTCAATCAGAAGCACATGGGGAGTCTGAAAAGTCTATAAAGATGAAGAGAGATGCAATGTATCAAGTATCTAGAGTAATTTAAGTTTTTCATTGTCGTTTTAAGCATTTTCAAGTTTTAAGTGTATGTTTTAATCTTCAAACTCTGTATTTCAAGTTCTTATGTATTAATAAAGCTTTTGTGAACCTTCAATTCAAGTATCAACTTATATTTCAGCTTATGCAATTTTCCTCATTTTCAAAAATCTCATGAATGATAAATTGTTGTTTGTAGATGTTTGTATGGACTGAAATAGGTCACTTAAGCTCCTAGATAGCTTATTAAAGCTATTAGATATCCTAAAATTCAGTTTAGCATCAAAAATCAAAATTCACCAAAAATACAAATTAAATAGCCAAAAAATCAAAAATCAGTTGAAAATGGTGTACACAGCTGGAGCAGGGTGAATTGTGGATGGCCTTGGGTTAGAAGCTTTGTGGAAAGCTATTAGGGTTGGTATTGGTCATTGGTTCTTGGTTTGCAGTTGAATACCCATTTGTAAGCTTTTTAACCATTTTGGCATTTCACTGTTGTACTTGTTCATTAGCTCTAATTTCTTTTTCTTTGTGATAATCAGTCTTAATTTAGTGTATTTAAGCTTTTAAATCAGTTACTTGTTCTTTTTAATTTGTAGTTTACAAAAATTTAGTTTTAGCAGTTAAAATTGCATAATCATCATTAGTGAATTTTGATTTCTCCCGAACCACCCTCTTTTATTTCTCCGTCACACTTGTCAACCGCTTGCGAACGGTCAACCGTAACAGATGACAAAAGGGCGACAGCCCGGGAGAAAAATGCAAGTTTACCAAGGATTAAAAATATCCTTGGATCGTTTATGTCCTGGTGAGGCGTGATGTTCTGGTACAATGACTTGTGAATTGTTGAAAATAATATAAGTATAGGAAAAACAGGAATTTGATTGACTAACACTAGGAATGTGAATAGTAATAGCTCTGTCACAGCTACGTTATTAAAAACGTACAATCAGAAACCTAAAAACGTAAAAGATATACAAACGTACGTTTAACATAAATTAAACGTAAACGTATAAAAACAAAACGATTATAACTATAGTAGGGATTTGCATGTCTTAGCGACTTAAATGCAAATTAAATAAAATTAAAATATTTAACTATAATATACAAGTATATACAAAAGTTAAGAAAACTAAAAACTAAAGCATATATGTATACATAATAATTACATAAATGTAACAAAAATAAAATAAGAAAAGGATTATAATTATACTAAGGAAATATAAAAATATCAAAATTTTGAAGTCATTTTAATTCTATTTTTACAATTGTTTAACCGATTAAAATCTAAAAACGTACGTTTACTGAATATTACGTAAACGTACAAAATAAAAACGTGAATTTTCTCCAATACAACTCCCACAAATGTGAAAATTGTATTTTTAGAATCCTATAAAGATAAGAAAATTATTAGAAAGTAAAAATAAATTTTTACATTATTAAATTAATTAATATAAATTAAAAATGAATTAAATGTATTTAATAATGAATTAAATAATAATAAAATCTAAAATTAACTTAAATAAATGAAATAAAGAATTTGAAAAATCTAAAATATTATAAAATAATTTTTGAAACTGAAAATATATTTTTTACACCAATCCACACCGAAAAACCTTTCGGTTGGTCTACAAGAACGATGATGTTTAAAATCTAACCCGAAAACTCGAATAAACTATTCAAGAAAACCAGGAATAAACTCTGACGTCCAGACAAACCATTATGTCACGTGACATACTCGAATACTCGAATATTGATCGAATATCCACTTATGGTCACGTAATCGAACAGATATGAACAATTATAATGAACATACGTATATTGAAAAGAAAACAAAAGGACACACCTCGAATAATGTCCGAGGAACTTCGGAGTTAAGGTAGGTTCAGTTCGAACATCGAACTGACAGATTTGGTATTCGAGTGTGACGAGTTCAGGTAAAAAGAACAAGTATAAACATATAACCTGAAAACATGTAGAGTAAAATCGAAAACAAAGTAAACATATCGAATAAATCTCGAATAATGATCGAACTCGAGGTTGTCAGTTCGGTTTTCGAATTGACAACCTGAGTATTCGAGAATATAACGAATAAAAGTTCAAACATTTCAAAATAAAAATAATTTATACATATTATAATCATCATTTATTCAGGTCTTTTGTCTTTTTTGTTTTTCTCAGTGAAAAGTTCGATTTCACTATCGAAGATAAAACCTCGAAAACGGGTAATCGAATAAAAACATGTATTCGACGGTAAAAATATAAAAAGAATCTAAGGATCTAAATAAAATATTAAAACATTTTTCAAAGTCTAAAAAGAAATAAGTAAATCATAAAAATTATTTAGTTATTATCAAAAATCATTAATTATTATCATTTATTAATTATCATTTATCATATTAACACATTTTTTATATAAAAGTCAAAGTTTTTAATAAAATATTATAAAATCTAAAAAGTTTAAGAAATAAAGTAAATAAATTCAATTAAAATCTAAAATAATAATAAATTAAGTAATAATTTATGTAA
>BPTQ01000007.1:234161715-234287276 GCA_019973895.1 Chrysanthemum seticuspe | reverse complement strand
AGAAAACTTTCCTGGTATTGTTGCTTCTCACGGAGTTGGCTTGGTAGGATCTCGTCGTCTTTCGATTTACCATCTTCTTTCAGGTAGTTAATCCTGGATAGATCATTGGTGATAGAAGATGTGCACTGTTCTCTCTTTGCATTATCTTGCGAAAATATGGCTTTGCAGGAAATAGCTTCGGCATTACTGGTCTGAAGGTTTTTAGCTAATTGCCCAATCCGTGTTTCGAGGTTTTTAATTGCAGCATCTTGGTTCCGCAGGTTCTTTTGGTGTCTTCTTTCACCTTGACCATCCATTCCTTGAGCTTATCTCCCTTTTGTGTAGATTCTTCGATGTGCCTATGCATTATTTCTTTAAGGCTTGGTCTAGGAGGATTGTTGTTGATTCTTGTGTAGAATCTTGGGGACTTTTCTCGATATTTGGCCCAGTTATCATAGTATCTGTTGAAAGGGCTCCCACTTACATATTTTACTTCTCCAATCCTTTTAACTTCCTCATTGGAGGAACATTCCTTAGTAGGTGGAGCTCCATTTGGTTCTACTTGAATGGAATGTACATTTTCTTTGAGCTTCTTCATGTCTCTTCCGAGGCTTTCTAATTTGTTGTTTATTGCTGCAAGGCCTTCCATATTTCCATTCTTACTTTGGTTGCTCCCCCTATTGTGCCATTTGTGAGAGTGGTCAGCCATCTTTTGAATAGTTTCCAATGCCAATGTTGGAGTCATCCCAGGAATCGGCCTTTGTGAATCAATCATTTGTCTTGAGGAGATGTTCATACCATTGTAAAAGATGTTCACTTTTTGTTGGGCGTTGAGGTCATGAGTAGGGAATTTATATAATAATTCGTTATACCTTTCCCATGCCTGGTACAACGTTTCATCACCCTCTTGTTTGAAATTATGGATTTCTTCTAATTGCTTAGCAGTCTTAGATGGAGGACAGTATCTCTGAATGAAATACTTCTTTAGGATAGGCCAAGTGTTGACTGTTCCGGCAGGTAATCGATCAACCCATCTTTTAGCAGCTCCCGTAAAAGAAATAGGGAATACCCGTAACATTACAGCATCGTTTGAGACTCTAGGAATTTTGAATAGGCTGACAATGTAATCCATGTTGTTTATATGTTCATGAGCATTATCGGTAATGCTTCCAGAGAAGGGATTTGCACGCAATTCCCTCATGAATTGAGGTTTGATTTCGAATTGAGCATATTCTGCAATAGCCGGCCTAACAATCCCTGGTCCTTGTTCTTCCCTTGTTAATGCTAAATATTCCTCAAGAGTGAGGTCATCAATGTTAACAGCTTCCATGATACCTGAAAACTTGAATAGTGATTGTGAGAACTTAAGAAATTTTAAAACAAAACAAAAATGAAAGACTTGATAGCAATCCTAATATAACTCCCCGGCAGCGGCGCCAAAAACTTGATACAGGTTTTACTGACCAGGTTTTAACATTTATAATGTCTCGTTATACCTATGGTCTACCCTAATGCATTAACGGGCAGTGTACCCGGTCGTGTGTAGTGTAGTAATGGTAAAACCGAGGTCGTCCCAAGAGCTATGTGTGTTGGATTATTACTAAGTCTAGGTGTCACAGTTTTTAATATGATTTTGATAAGGAATTAATTAATTAACTACTAAAGCAAATAAAAGGCAAAGGTTTAATCAATAGAGGAGAGTGGTGCTAACCTAGTTATTCCTCCTAGCTAGTAATGTCTACGTCTAATTACTTCCAATTACTTCAGGTGGGATCAAATTCGAAAGGACAGCATTTGGTCAATTCGCCCTAACCTATCAGCAAAGATGCCACCACTGGAGAAGTCAGGTGTCCCTTCATAAGTCCAGTTGTTCCTGGTCCCCTAAGCCAAGTCATTAAGTACCGCTACATGCTAGATTTATAATAGTAATTTCCCGGGCGTTAGCAACTTAAACACTCACCCCCTAATTCTTAAGTTCATCAAAATGGTAGGTGATCAGTTGGTCAAATCGCACAAGTAGAAAGGGTCGTCAGTTGGTCGTATCTTACCCTTCTCGTCTCAGTCTACTCACTTAGGGGTTGGTCATATCTCCTAAGCAACTAGCCTCTACCGCCATTCAAAACTACCGAAACAAGGGTAGCTACCAATAAACTATGCATGCATACACTTAGAAATAATTATACGGAAGTAATATAAACGTAAACATAACAATTAAGGAATCATAACTAGGCCAGCACCAAGAGGTGCTTAGCCACTCATATTAACCATACAAATCAATTCAATATTCAACGTTACGAAATACATGAATCGAAAGTAAAGAAAAGATAAAATGCTAATGCTTATCGTAGGGGAGTGATTTCTCCCTTGGAGACAGCTCCGTATGCTCCTCTAGACCTGCCTTTGGCTTCTTCCCACGTTCTTTGGTTGTGGTGTGTAAAATGGGATGCTTTGAAATGCTGGAAATCATGGGGTATTTATACGCCAGATCTGGGTTACGGCGTAACTAATATAGTAGTTACGCCGTAATCTTCAAATTCTTCGTAATTTGCACTAGATCTGTTGGTTACGGCATAACCTTGTAAGTGGTTACGCCGTATCTTCAATATTTCTTGGTTACGCCGGAGTTTATAGTTACGGCGTAGTTATCAGCGGCGTGGAACCTCATTTGACCTAATATAGTTACGTCGTAGTCTTTGAGAGTTACGCCGTAATCTTCTAATGAGTTGGCTATCTGAGTCACGCTTTAGTTACGGCGTAATGTGAGAGATGAGTTACGCCGTAACTTCTTCAAAGTGAGCATACTCTGATAAATCTTTGATAATTCTCCAATTCCGCGTCTCTTTAACTCCAATGCTCGTAATTTACCTGAAAGTAGAAAACAATGGAAAACAAGCGTAAATCCATATAAATGATATAAATTACAAGCATTGCCGGGGGAAATTGACACTTAATATTTAAGACTATTTGATGTTATCACATATCCTAAAACCTCCTTATCTGATTTTATCCCATACCCTAAACCAATTTTACTTGTTGAGCTCATTCCTGAATTTACTAGCTTCCACATATTTTTATTACTATTTTGCCATGAATCAACTATCTTTTGCAACTCTTCTTTATCTTTAACTGCCTTCATTCCAATTCTTCTATATTTTCTAAGCTTCTCATCTTTTTCAAATATTTCATTACCTTGGAAAGTAAGCTTTTCATTAAGAGATGCATTCTGTTTTTGAAGAGTATTTACTTGTTTTTCTAATGTTTTAATAGCACTTTCATAAGCACGTAATTTAACTTCTTGATCACCCAATTGACCCATCTGTTCATCACAAAGAGATTGCAGTTTATTGTATGAATTAGTGCAAAATTTTTAGCATAAAGTTACCTCACTGCTGGAGCTTATGGCCATGAGAGCATGATTGACTTTTGTCCCCTCAGTAAGATGCTCTCCCCAGTTAATCACACCAGCTTTCAAAGTTAGTAGCCCCATCTAACTCTTGTCTTCCTTCTCAGCATGCCTAGGATAGAAGGAATCCCTTTTCTTTTCTTCATTGGCCTCTTTTACTGTACATTCCTTAGCAAAGTGACCCCTTTCTTGACACTTGTAGCACTTAAGCTTTGACTTGTCAAATCATACTGGTCTCTTTCCATCAAAACGCACTTGCCTACCAGTCTTCTTGAAGAATTTCTTCATCCTTAAGGCAATCATGGCACACTGCCAGTTTATATCCATTTCCTCCATCTCCTCATCTTCAATCTAATCCAAGTCTTCATTTAGAATGTTTTCAGATTGATTAGAAAACAAAGAGTAGATGATCTTATCAGCAAAACCAGCAGCCTTATCCTTTTCCTTTACACCAGAAGAAACTGTATAGCTACCAGAACTAAAACCACTACCAGACTTAACTCTGGTTTTAGTGCTCTTTCCTTGAGAGACAAAAGCAACATTTTTTTCACTTGAAGAAGCTCTTGAATTCCCCTTGATGTCTTGTTCATACACTCTAAGATTATTATACAAGTCATCTATTGACAGAGTGTCAATGTCTTCCTTAGTTCTCATGATCATTGCTAGACTTGACCATTCATTGGGCAATGATCTGAGAAACTTCATATTTTCATCTTCATTAGACACTTCAGACCCATGTGCTTCTAATTGTGATAGGAGTTGTTGGAATCTGTCATAGCCTTTCTCCAGGCCTTCAGAACTGCTAATGGTAAACGCTTCAAACTGTTGTTTATAAACAGCTTTTTGCATTTTCTTGGAGTTAGCATTTCCTCCAAATCTGGTTCTAATAGCCTCCCATATCTCCTTAGCTTCATCCATACTATGGAACCTTCTGAGATGTTCCTTTGGTATGGCCATCAATAAGAGAGTTCTTGCCTTTCTTTCTTTCTCTACAGCAAGTATATCTGCAGCAGAGATTGGTGGAAGAACCCTGACTATGCCATCTTTACCTTTGGAAATTCTCTTCTTTGAATTTCCATTCTGGATCACTTTCCATACCTCATTATCTACATATTCCAGATAATGTTCCATCTCCATGGCCTAGATGTTGTGTTCTTCCTTTTTCAGAATAAGAAGATTAAGGTTGGAGATAGTTGTTGTTGTAGGAAGTTTTTGTTGTTGTTTCTGTTGTTGTTTCTTAGATCCTGCTTCTGATGCTTCAGTTTCATGGTCAGTGGCCTCTTCATCACTAAGATGATTTTAGAAGTCATCATGATGAGACATTCTTTAGGATTTTTAAGTGAGATGAGATGAGTGTTATTGGTGAGTTTTGTTTCTTCAATTCAAAGTCCTTCAACAGGCTCTGATACCACTTGTAGGTCCAAAAGTTTATGGATCCAAGTAGCCTTGAATGACTAATAGTAATCTTGAATAACACAAAATAACTAACTTTGTATTTTCTATTAATTTGCTCAAAGGCTAATACTTACAACTCGTACATTAACCTAACACCTTAGGGATCCTTTTATACATCAAGGAAACCTTAACTGACTAACAAACTTGTAGAAGGGTAAATATATCTTCTCCTAAGATATCTCTACACATACATATCTATTCCTAATATAACTCTAACAAACTACATAAACAGACTTAACTATCGACTATTTGTTCTGCCAGACTTAATATATTTAGTACTGGCAGACTTAACTACCAACAGACTTAATTCTGGTCTACCAGACGTAACTACTAAAGCTACCAGAATTAACACTAACGGACTTAAACATACTTAAATCTGTTTTACAAAATATAATTCCTAACATCCCACTTTATACGTTTTGCTACGAACCCGAACACAAGTATTTTTCTGTATGCTATCATCATTGTTATTGCTTAAGTATACACTTTTTCCACTGAAAGTCCCTCATATCATGAACTATTAATCACTTGCGAGTGAACGCCAATATAGTGAATAGATCTATTGGCAGTTGACGCCTCATTTGTGTTAACCGGATAGGTAACCAAATGCACTTTATTTGAAGAACAATAGGAAGTTGCCAAAATCCTACACGAGGGCACTGTTGCTCACATCATCACTATGATGTCTGTAACTTACATCATTTTTATGATGTCCAACTGTTAAGGTTTACGTGTCATGAGCTTAAAGCAATAATACGGTACTATATTGAAACTGTACCGCAACTACTGGATTTATGGGTGCAACAACGTGGCCTAACCTTGAAAATTGGGTTCAAATGATTATTATACAAGCACTATGAACTCACTCAACTTTTGACCCGGTTAGGGCAAACAACTGAACAATGGGTGAAAAACAACGTAACCCACTATTCATTTTATCGATATTTGTATTTATTGCAATATTCACCCAAACTTGAAACTATTAAACTCAACTGTTTTACTTATAAACTCTATGAACTCACCAACCTTTGTGTTGACACTTTTAGCATTTTTATCTCAGGTCTATAATGAACGAGGTTGGCACGGAGGGGCACGGATACTCAAGAAGGCTATAAATTTTATTATCATTCGAAAACTTATTTAATAAACTGCGAAACTACTGGGACCTCATTTTGTAAACTCTGATATTTATATAATTCGAATGATAAATCTTTTAAAACAACTCAGTTAGAGTTTTTTTCTATTATTATAACTCTTGTGCCATGAAGTAACACCCAGCTTCAATTCCGCTGTGTATCATGAAATTGGGGGTGTTACAGAGCAATAGCTTAAAAGATTACGATTTCCTTGTGGTTGATAAGAATTACCCCCCGGATTGAAGTTTCCCGTAGCAGCATAAATATCTCCTTGAGTGAAGCCACCAGCGGCTTGACACTCGTAATAACGATGGGGACCACCACAAGTCTCACAACCTGGGGTTAACGGCATTAATTTGCTAATTGTTTTGACATATTTTTATAAAATTTTTGTTTATTTCATCAATTTGTTGAGTGGGAGCTGCTAATTCGGGAGATGAAGAAGTGCTCGATCTAGATGACTCGCCCCTTTGGGTAGAAGTGTCTCAATCATTGTGATGGGCGGTCATATTTTCGATAAGATCATAATACTTTTCGGGGCACCTTTTCATAAAGGTCCCTCCAGCAGGAGCATTGATTGTATCCCGATGTCTCAAAGTCAAGCCATTATAGAATGTATCTATAATTGTAACGGGTAACATATTATGGTTAGGACACCGGTCGATAGATAATTTGTAATGTTTCCAAGCTTTGAATAAAGATTCGTCGGAAGCTCATGGAAGTTACTGATGTCATTTCTTAATTTTGTTACCATAGAAGGAGGGAATTATTTAGATAGAAACTTAGTAACCATCTCGTCCCAACTATGGATATAATTCTTTGAAAGACGATCAAACCAACGATGACATGATGCGTCAAAGAATATGGAAAGAGACATAAGCACAGGATGTCATGCGGGACTCCATTTTTCTTCATGCTTTGAGTAATGGTCAAGAACTTGTCAATATACTTATTAGCATCATCCCCGGGTAAACCGTGGTATTGACAGCTCTGCTGGACTTGCTGAATCATATGATTCTTAAGTCCGAAATCCGTAGCCTGAATGTTAACGGGGGCGATCGGACCGCCCCGGCCATTCATAGTCGGCTGGCACAACTCCTCCATCGTTCATAGATCGGGAGCCGGATTTTGAGGAATGGGAGCCGCAGGAGAGGGTCCCTGATTCTGGTTTTGATTATTGTTATCCATATTATTTTCTTCAAAATTAAATAAATGTGAAGGATCACAACGAATTCTTTGTCGAATTAATCTGCCAGGATTAGAAAAAGGAGAATTTAACTCGTTTAAAGACGAGGTGCTCATGCTTTTTTGTTTTTTGTTTTGTTTTTTTTTTTTTTTTTTTTTTTTTGATTTTTTGAAATTATTTTTGAGTTTTTTGAAAAAGATTAAATAAACGGAAAATATATTTTGGAATTTAGAAAAAAGAAAATATTTTTGGCATTTTTTTGAATTTTTATATGATTTTTCTTTTAAAAATACGAAAATAAACTTTTAAAAGAAATAATCTTCAAGGCACTAACTTGAAACAAAACGCAAAAGTCGGTTAAAATCTCCCAGACATCGGAGCCAAAAACAGATTTGGTTGTAGGTAAAGCAGTTTTAATATTTTTGTTACGTTTTCCCGTTAGATTTAATAAACATTTGAGGACAAATGATAATCAATCTTCTAGAGTCGTAATCACGGTGAGATATGAATTGAAAATTTACGTTATTGTCTTTTGTTTTATGCTTGATTGTCATATATTTTTTGTTTGGATTTTATAAAAGATTTTTAAAATTATTTTAGCTAATAGGGAATATTTTAACTAATTAAAATTAGACTACAACTAATGACGAATAGAGATAAAGTTAAGAATATGATAATAAAAACTATGCTTATCAAGTGAGGTGAAAAGAGAATTAAGTGTGAATAATCTAATAAGCCCGTTTACTTAATACCCGTCAAAATAAAATTATTTTCTCACAACATTGGCTTATATTGAAACTATTCTTTTTCTTCTTGGTAATAATCACTAGATCTAAATAATTAATTATCCAAACGGCTTTTGCCCGTTAAAACAATCCACCAAATATATCTAAAAATAATCCGGAAATTATTAATCAATAATCTTTTATACCCGTTTAAAAAACTATTTTCTCACAACGTTGGTTTATTTTGAAAACAATTATTTATCTTGGTAAAAATTAGTAATTGATTTAGAATATTAATTTTCCAAATGGCTTTTACCCATTTGATATAACCAAAAATCAACCCAAGTAACCAAATTATCAATCAACAATTTCTAAACTTTTCACACTCAAATCCAAATACTACTTACTTAACAAGCATATAAAAATCTACCCACTATGCATAACTACTAAGCCAACTATAACAATCTCAACAACAATAACCATTTTTCTATTAAATATATAAGCTAAATGAGAAAGGTAAGAAATTAGAACCCGATCCGACGAAACGAGACTAATAAACCACCCGATTTTATAAACTTATCAAACCCCAAATTTCAGTTCATTATTAGCTTTTATATTACCAAATAGTTAATAAAGTTTGTGACTTTACTTACTAATTAGTTGTATAAAAATTAGAAAAGCTACAAACATTAGTAAATAAGCAAGCTTATAAAACCCTTAAGCTCCTCGTCTTATGATGTAGACAATAAGCTATATAGATAAGCGATAGTAAAGACCAAATAAGCTATGGAAAAGCTAATTTGATCTAAAAAGCACTAATCTTTAATCAAAATAAGCTATAAAAAAAGCTAAAAGTACTAGATCTAAATCCACCCAAAACTAAGGTGTTAAATCCGAATAGTAAACACGCATTGGGTATGTTTAAGGATTAGATCTAAGAATATAAGCTATTGAATAGCTTATAGTGAGTTAAAAACTAAAAAAAAGGTAAAAACTTTTTAAGAAATAAGCATTCAAAACTAATAAAGATTAAGACTTTTTGAAGAAATAAGTGGTAAAAAGACTTTTTAGAACTAATAATAATAAAGTTTTGAACAAAAACTAAATAAATAATAAGTGCTTATTGAATAAGTTATATGAAAAGCTTATCCAAAAAGCTTATCTCTTTAGTCTAAAAATAAGCTATAAGGTGAAGCTTACTCAAGACAAAAAGATATAAAGAAGAAAACTTAAAGTATATAAGCTATAAGAGAGCTTATCACAAATAAGCTAATCTAATAAGCTATAAAAGCTAAAATAGATTATTAGATAAGAAAAGAAAAAAAGAAAATAAGATAAAGAGATAAGAAAAATAAATAAGCTAAGTAATAAACATCTTTATTCAAATAAGCTTCAAATATTTAGGTACAATAAGTTCTTTGAAATAAGCTTACAAAATAAGCTAAACTACTACTACTAAAATACTACTACTACTAATAAGCTATGTATGTTTGTGTGTGTTTTTTGTATGCGTCTAGAGTCCGGATAAATGGGCAGTTTCTCTCCATTTTATAGCCCAAATTGCTTCTAGGCCCTTCCAGCAAATGCCAGCGCACTAAGACACGTGTCGCCTTGTGACTGAGCGTCGTCTTCTGGAAACTTTTGATCCTTGTACCACAGCCTCCAGCCACGTGTCATCATGATATTGGTCAGACGCATGTGTACCTGCAACCTCGTACCAATCATTAGTATGGTGGTGTCGCCGCCACGTGGCGGCACCTGGTTGGCCAGCCGCCAGCCACGTCAGCATGTGGGTCCTACTTGCTGACGTGTTGGGGTGACGTGACAGTGACACGTGTCCGGTCAACGGGTCTTGTCCTGGTCGGGTCGGGTCTGGTCCGGGTCAGGTTGCCACGTGGCACCACTCAGGTGATGACATGTGGCATGAGGTATTAATATTACCCCATTGTTCCACTAGAATCGAACCCGGGACTTTAAAGTCATAGGGTGAAGGCACGCCCGACTGTGCCAAGCATACCTTCAATAATATTACACAAAATTAAATACATAACTCTTCCTCACTTTTGGCCCAGTTCATATAATACAAAGGGGGTCAAGACAGTTTTGGACTACCAAATTGAGGGACCATATGGACTGCTAAAAAATAAAAATATTGTCGGACTCGTTTTTTCGTTCTCTTTCAAATAGTGTGCTCATAGAATTTTTATGACTTTTTTTGTACCTCAAAAAATGCGAAAACGTCATCAAAACTCATCCGAAAATCACCGCTTTTGCTTTGTTTTCAAACCCTTGTACCTGCAAGACATAATAACACATTCTAAACATATTTGCAATATAATTGGACATATTTAATGGTTATTAGTCCGATTTAGCATATTTTTAGATATAAAACAATGTGTGTTTAAGCACACATCAGCCGTCTCTTATTACATTTTGACATTTCACTCTAGACTACTTACTTTGCTGAGGTGAGTTCTTGGCACCTACTTTAATTGTCTTAAACTATTTTGGGGTGAGAATACATGCACATTTTACTTAATTGTTTTACTCGAACGTTTCTCAAACATGATTCATTTACTCGGAAATATTTTCTGCTTTACTTTAATACTTGTTCGATTACTCGAATGCATTACTTATTTACCCATTGCATACTTGATTTCTTACTCATGGACACAAGTACATAATTTTAAATTGTTTACAGATTGCTTGAGTTATGAACCGATAGCTATGTAGAATTTTGGGTGCGTACACACCTACTTTGCTTTGGTGCGTAGAAACCTACTTTGCTTTGGTGCGTAGACACTTACTTTGCTTTAGTGCCCAGACACTTGCTTAAATGCGTGGACATCTACACATAACTAGAACAATTAAGGCTCCGGTGCCATGAACTTAGTGCAATCGTAATACTTTACCTAACTTTGTATTCATTGCATTGGTCACTATTACTTTTCCTGACGTTGTGAGTGAAGCAGTAGTCACAAAATACTTTACTTGAATTTGTATGCGTACGATAAACACTCTCGAAAACCTTGTGGTCCACATTACTAGTTTACTTAAATGTAAACTTTATTTATATGACATTGTGAGCGACACAATGGTCACAAAACTTTCTACTGAACTCACATTACTTTTACTTTGTATTGCTATTTATACAAACATATGAACCTTGTGTTGACACTTTTAGCATGTATTTCTAAGGTTCATAAGGCGATAGCTTACTTTTGGAGCATTCGAGTCGCATGGCATTTTGAATACTTTTGAGGCATTATTTTACCATTCGACAATCTTTTGAAAACGTGTATGTAACTTAACATTGTTGGAACCTCATATTGTAACTCTGAATCATTTATCGAATGGTAACTTTTCAAAACTTCTCATATAGAGGTCATTCTCTATAACTTGAACTTTGTATTATAAAGTAACACCACAGTGACATTATCTTCCGCTGCTATCCCATTTTTTCGGTTGTTACATACAGGTCGGGTCAAAGATTGCCACCCCTAATATTTTACATGTAAACTTTTATCGTTCCAATAGTAATTTCATATCCTGATTTTGTATATGACTCATCGATAGAATTTAATCACTCTTTTTTATCGTTCTAATAGTTTCTCATATAGAGGTCATTCTCTATAACTTGAACTTTGTATTATGAAGTAACACCACAGTGACATTATCTTCCGCTGCGATCCCATTTTTTGGGTTGTTACATTCAGGTCGGGTCAAAGATTGCCACCCCTAATTTTTTACGTGTAAACTTTTATCGTTCCAATAGTAATTTCATATCTTAATTTTGTATATGACTCGTCGATAGAATTTAATCACTCTTTTTTATCGTTCCAATAGTAATTTCATATCTTGATTACTTTAAAAACAATGTACGCGAGAAAATCTTACCGTAAAGTTTTTTAGATATTTTTATTGAATCCGAAAAAACATAACTTAACCCGACCCAATTGACCCTTTGACTTTTGACACGTTGATTTTGTCGTCTCCGCTAAGTAGTAAAGGAACCACCTTCGGGTCCGCCTCTGTTGGCTATAGAACTCTATTTTTAACCAAACTCATTCAATTCACTCACGATTTAATCTCACGAACCAAACACCCCCTGTTGGTGTTACTTTTATAGTATTCACAAAAACAAGAGTTACATTAATAGTTTAGAAACCAAAACATGTGCAAAAAGTATTATTTTCACTTTTACTTAACATACAACATCGCTTGTGTAAATTTAATTTTATGGTGGTATGAACAGATAGGTTAAGCCTTTGTTTGTGTTATCTTGTCAAGTTAGGAAGTAACTTGGGTGTTTCTAATTTTTATACACATAAAACCTATTCACCGTTAGAAAAATTAACTGCCAAGTTATTTAGCTCAAAAAGCATTTGTTAGACAAAAATCATATACAAAAGCTAAGGTAGAAGAGAGGGACTGAACTTTATTTCAGCTAGTTTTTAGTCAAAAATACATAATTATGATGAGTTCTATATGCTAGATTTGTAGACTACATGTGGGAGATTCATATACTCATATTTTCCCATAGTTTCCTTTGTATCACCAATCACCAATAGTCTTTACAAGAACACGCGCCGTCCTTGTAATGGTGAAACCTGGTTCGATCGCGTACAACTATTTGAGTGTCATAAACTTTAGATGCCAACTTCAAGAAGTTATGACAGTCTTCACAGACTCTGAGATTTTTTATTATACGAATGCAAGATCCTCTTTCCTGTCTTAGTAACCCAAAGCATAGTGCCAACTTCTCACTATGCCATAATAACGCCTTTGTCTTTTCTTCTCCTTCTAAATCAACCAAAATGCTACCCATATTTGGAGTGTAACCAGCCACCTCTAACTCAATTACAACCTCGTCTAACTTGCCATATATCTCATCTTTTTGTTTGTGATCTGTATCCGCTGTTAAGAACTCATGTATCTCACCGTCCAATTCAATTCTACTACATCCTCGTTGCTTCACTACACCTTTCTTCTGCATCAATTTCCTCATTTCCCCAACAGTTTCCCATCTTCTTTCTTTGGCATATATGTTTGACAGGAGGATGTGGGCCCCATCATGATACGGGTCTAGCTCAAGAACCCGTTTTGCTGCATATTCGCCTAGTTCAACTTCATTGTAGACTCGACATGCAGCCATGAGCGATCCCCATATGACAACATTCGGTGCCATGGGCATCTCTTCGATGACCTCAAGAGCTTCTCTAAGCAAATTAGCTCTGCCATATACATCCACCATGCAACCATAATGCTCTAGTTTGGGTGTTATATTGTACTCGTCAATCATTGATGCAAAGATTTTTCGACCCTCTTCAACCAATCCTGCATGGCTACAAGCATACAGCAAAGCGACAAAAGTTATACCATTTGGCTCGATTTTTTGGATTTTCATTTGATGGAAGAGGTCAAGGGCATTCATAGCATCTCCATGAACAGCATAAGCTCCGATCATGCTGCTCCATGTGATGACATTTCTCCTAGGCATCCTACCAAAAACTGATTCCGCCCTCTTGAGTTCCCCGCATTTTGCATACATGTCAATAAGTGCATTGTTTACAGGCAAAACTCCACTTAACCTATTTTCATCAATATATAATTGGATTTTTATTGCATGATCGAGAGCACCTAGACTAGCACAAGCAGAAATAACACTTAGCATAGTGACCTGATCGGGTTTTACACCCGAACTTAACATGTTGTCAAACAACTGAAGGGCTTCCTGGGGTTGACTTCCATCAGCATATGCAGAAATCATTGCGCTCCAACAAATCAAATCCTTTTCTGCCATCTCATCAAAAATCAAACGTGCAGATAAAATTTGTCCAGCATTTGAGTACCCTGTAATCATGGCAGTAGAAACAACTATGTTTTTCGGTGACAGCTCTTCAAACAAACTTCTTGCCATGTCCATGGAGCCACAACCTGCATACATGATTGCTAGTGCACACTGCATGTTATAATCAACCACAACTTTGTTTTCGGTGATGAACTCATGAAAAGCTTTCCCAAATTCTAGATTTCCAGCACGGCCACAAGCAGAAAGAATAGTTGAATAGATCTTCTCATCTGGTTTTACGTTCGATCTCTTCATTTCCTCCATCAAGGGCAACACATTATTATAGTGCCCACTCCCACAGTAGCTGTTTACAATTTAGAAGTTGAAAAAATGTGAAATTCATTACGACTATAATAAAGAGTTGCATGGTAAGAGATCATACCCGTTGATCATAATGTTCCACGCAACAATATCTCTGTTGGACATGTTATCAAATACCAGCCTTGCAGCTTCAATATGGCTACAGGCTGCATACATTGCAACCAAACCAGTTTGTACAAACGGGTCAGACACAAAATCCATTTTTAAGGCAAACCCATGAAGTTCCATCCCTTCACTTAACGCTGACACTTTGGTGCATGCTTTGAGAAGCGATGGAAAGCTAAAATTGTCAATAACAAATCCTTGCGCCCTGATGTTGGCGTAAGCTAAAAGGGTGTTTTCAGGTGTGGTGCTTCGGGACAGTTCACGCAAGAACTTGTTAGAGAGTTGTGGTTGTGGGTTGTGCATTTGGTAAAATACAGATAACGCATAATCAAAGGATGGGGAAGATAGGGTAGAGGCAGATAGAACGAGTTTGATGAGGAGGGAATTGGAGCGATGAAGGCCAGAGCGAATGATTTTGGCGTGAATTTGCTTGAGGTGTGAGAGGGACGAACAAGTTGAAAGGGAGGCCAAGAGGTGGTTGTAGTGGTTTAGGTGGACGGTGGGTTGCGGAATGGTGACGGTTATGGCATTCATGGTGCTGTATCAGTAATAAGAAATATGCATCATCATTCCTTTCCTGTAAAAAAACAAAAATGAGCAGCATTATTTTACATAACAGCATTTTCATGTTGAGGAATTTCATCAAACACTTGGTGATCATGAGAATTTATTTATATATATAAAAATAAGTAGCAGCTTGCATCATGATTCTATCAATATTACAAGGGACAAAGAAAAGAAATGTGAGTATATTATATACCAGCAGCAGCAGCAGCAGAGACGTTTTGAATAATGATATGGTCGAAGAGCAAATCAAACGCAGCCCACTAAAAGATACTAACTCTTATTTTCTTTCATAAAACACAAAATCTCTTTGGTAGCTTATCCCTTTTTGAAATCAAATAAATAACTTGTTTTCTTTTGGCTGACCCAAATCTATAAGACAAAAATAAACAACCCAAAGAAAAATAATTACTGGAGTAATAATTAACAGGGTACGCGCGTGTTACGTCGACGGGTACCTGTGTGATTATATTTTTCGATGATAGCAAGCTCTTTTCAATTGATTGTTTTTATAGAAAGAAAACAGGCGACAAAAGGAGGTCTTTTCAATTGATTGTTTTTATAGAAAGAAAACAGAATATGCTACAAAAGGTTATTTCCTGTGTTTATGCATTCAGTAACATTATAAAAAGCTTTTATAGCACGGTAATCGTAATCAAAGTTACTTTCCGCACACTATTTCATAAAAGAAAGGCAGAGGACCCGTGCATCACGATGCAACGATGATACGGAAACGGCGCTCACTACTATTGCTAGTTGTTTTGGACGTTAATATTATATAACGTTTAAACATATAGGGTGTTTTAAAGTAGTGTTTTTAACGCTATCTAGTGGTGTCTATATTGCTAAGTTGTGGTCGTTCGTTGCATGGTCGAAAAAGGTGGTGTCAGAAAGTCTGACTACATAAAGATTGGTTTGCACGATCCACTTAATTATTATTAAATTTCATTTAGGGGGAGTTTTAAGAAGAAAAAAAATAAGATGATTTATGTATTATTGTTTTGTATCATGTGATATATTAAGTGTACTTTTAAGTAAAGGTGTATTTTAATAATATCATTAATGAATTATAAATTTTACTTAATGGGTGTTTTAAAGAGGAAAAAATGATAAGATAATTTATGCATTATTGTTTTGTATAATGTAATATATTAATCGTACTTTTTAATGAGGGAATTTTAATACTACGTAATTCATTAATGATTTGTAAATTTTATTTAGTGTATGTTTTTAAAAAAGAAATTATTTATGCATTATTATTTTGTATCATATGATATATCAATTGTACTTTTCAGTGATGAGGTATTTTAATAATATCATTAATTATATTTGTTGAATTGATGTATTTATGCATTAAATAGTTGTAAATATAGCTTTAGAACTTGTAATGCTTATAAACCAACAAAAAGATTTCATAAATGGCAAGTGTGTGGTCTTAGATTGCGGGCTTTATTTTGATGTGACATTAATCAAATGTTTGGTTGTTTTAGATAGTGGTCATAACACTTTAGATATGAGAATTGATACTTACGCCACATCTTTTGATGCATGCACCACAATTTATGCATTACAGTTTGTATCGTACAATATTGTAATGTATAAATTGTGATGCATGCATCAAAAAATGTGATGTGAATATCACCCCCTTTTAGATATAGGTGGGCTTTGACATAAAGTGTAAGCTAATTTTATTTTATTTAAGTTTTTGTATTTTATGTAAATAGTGAAATCTACTACTTTGTTTTTATAATTATAATAACATTAAATTTAAAACTCATTCATTAATCATATTTCATAAAACAAAAATACTTTATTGTATCATTTATTTTCTCTCTCCAATTGTTTTTCAAACTAATATCAAATTCAAATTAAATTCTAAACCCTTTTACAAACCAAATGCACCCTTAATCTTTTGAAGCCTTTCTTTTATAGAAAGTCAAAACACTATATAGTATAAATATAGATTTAAATGCGATTTTATATTATTAAAAGTAATTTTGAAAGATAAAACAAGTCTAGTACATAAATGGTTCGTGTAACTATAACTGTTTCTCATTAGTGGAAGAGAAACTATTGGTCTACAAACAAACACATTCTAAAGCTAAATTAAATAACCTTTCGTTCAATCTGCAAACTCAAGAGTCCTAATGGCAGGGGCTCAAGTAGAAATCCCAATGCGCGGAGACTCCTCTCTAAGATAAGATTCAAATGCTCCTGGTTTACAAACAATCGAGTCATCTTGTTTAGGTGACATATGTGACCGACAAAGGTTGGCCTGCAAGGTCAGTCATGTAGACGCGCCAAAAGATAATTACCATGTAAAGAATTGGTGACCACACTTTCGAGTTGAAGGCAAACACCAAAGATTACAAGCTCTCTTTAACCACTCTTTGTAATCAAGTCACACAGTGCAAAAAAATAACAAGAAAATGTAAGAACATCAAAATCTTATGAACCAGCTACCAAATGCTAGCCTGATCGTTCTCATGTTCATGCAAAAATAATAATTACTAGTGTAAACAGAAATTGATAAATTAACCATTCAGATGAGGATTAACCAGTCAAGATTAGTACACACAATAATGACAATCTAAAAATGGGCTACATTGATCATACGGATGTAGTGTTATAAGAAATGGGTTGGCTTTTGTTAGAATCTGATGCTTCTATATTGAAATAACTTGCCTATACGGAGGACACCTATTTATATCTTGCCTGATACAACAACACGAGGGAATCCCGAAAATTTAAATCAATGTGAAGACTGAATACAAGGAAAATCAAGCCTTGATATACCTTTTCAGTTAACCTTTGGATGTGATTAGATGACTACAACACTTGAGGTACATGGGTTATATATAGACCGACCACTCAAACTCTTTCTTGTGCAATTATTTCACTTTCATACAAACCTTTCTTCCCTTCAGAGAGCTTAACGTTGTCCTCAACAGCATGTATTCCAGTCTCAAGAATGACATCAGCAGATGATTCTTCTACTGTAACGCGCATGTGGGAAACTAAGGAAGGAGATTCTTGTTCACAAGGTGCATCTGAAGAATTATTGTTAGAAGCTACTTTAGGAGGTGATTGGGCTTCAAGTGAGATGTTATCAGCGGTGTTATCAAATCCATTTTGCATATCAAGCTTTTCCACCATGGACATCGTTTTTACATTACTCGCATTACCATTCTGCATAGCAAGTTCTCCTACATTGGTGTCTGAATGTAGATTCGTGGAAACAGGTTCATTGACTGGGATCTGGAGTTCGGGTTCACAAGGAGTGGCTGAAGAAATGATATTACTTGAAGGAACATCAGGGACATCAGTGGCTTTGGCAGTAGCAGTTTCTTCCACATTCGACTCAACATGTGGATCTACAGAAACCTTTACTTTAGGTTCACAGAGAGTATCAGAAGAAACAGTATCACGTGATGCAACATCAAGGACTTGGGTTGAACGTGAATCAGCATCATCAGCAATTTTGATGCTAGAGACCATTTCAGAACTGTTTGCAGCAACTACTGGCACAGGCATCTCATCTTTAGCAGGAGAATTGCTGGGAAGAGTCTCCTTGTTTGCATCTACAGAACAACCATGATCACCAGGTTCTTGAGAACCACTATCTGCAGTAGCGGTTTTTTCACTAGAATCCTTAACATTGGAAGATATCAGCTCTGATTTCTCAACGTCGTCTACTAGAACACTATTGCTGGGAAGTCTCTCCTTGTTTGCATCTACAGAACAACCATGATCACCAGGTTCTTGAGAACCACTATCTGCAGTAGCGGTTTTTTCACTAGAATCCTTAACGTTGGAAGATATCAGCTCTGATTTCTCAACGTCGTCTACTAGAACACTATTGTCACCTGCAGTAACCAAATATAATTACCAAGTCTTAAGGGGGTGTTTGGGATTGCTTAATAAAAATAGATTATGCATTTTGAAAACGCATAATCAGATAATCAGCTATTACAAAATGTGATTTTGAAACAGTGTTTGAATTTGATATGTTGTTCAATTTCGCAACAATCAGATATCAGTCTTTTTAGTGTTTGGCAAATCAGCTTATAAAAAATAGAGTAATGGTGATAGCTTGAAATATAATAATTGCAAAAACACAAAATTAACAGCCTGAAAGAAATATAAAAGAAAAAAAAAATGTTGTACGTGGACCAAATAAAAAAATTAAAAAAGAAAAAAAAAAAGAAAAAGAAAAGAAAGTGGTGAATTGTGTTAAGCCTAAAACTACAAAGAGCAAGCATTTATAGGGGCAATTCTGTAATTTCAATGTAAAAGGAAAACTAGCATTTTTAAAAAGCATGTACCCAACCCAACTACGTTTGCACAACTGCGTTTTGCAAGGTCCTTAACGCAAATAATCACTTTTTGGTTTTATTTTGCCAAACTCTAATAACGAATTATTTGAGTTTTCGTAACGTGATAATCAGATAATTAGTTTCATAACACACTCCCAAACATAAATAGAATAAAAATAAAGGGGAAAAAGCAGTCTCTATTACAAGTAGTAATTACCTTCAGGGAGGGTGTCTTGCTTCAGTAACGGCTTTTGTAACATATCAGTCCCAGGAAACACCAACATATTCAAAGACCTCATTTCTTGTTTGTGTGATTCCTCCAGTGGACGAAAACCAAATACATCAGTCCATGTAGTCATGTGCTCAGCAACCGCGGGAATGATTAACTTCTCAACATGGAGGGAGGACAGAGCCTGAAAGAAGAAAATGTAACAAAGATGTAATACCCCGAAAAGAATTGTCAATGAGGAGAGAAGATATATTAAATAATAATATGGTATAGGGATTCACAAATTGGCTAAAAAAATTAATAAACACTAAACAATCTTTTAATTGCTTGCACATAATTGAAGTAGCCATTATTTTTTAACGGAAAGTGCAAAACAGAGGGAATATGTATTCAGACATATGTATACATATACGTACACGTAGACTATACACATAGGCATAAAAGTATACATGCAGATGTACAGATAGCCATAGACGTAGATGCATATATGTAAAAGCTTAGAGGCTTAGAGTAGACACATGGGTATGCACCACTGTGGACTTATAGGTTTGTGTGTACATGTGAATGTGTACAAATACATGTGTGTGTGAACGTGTACAAATACATGTGTGTAACTTGTACAATATGTGTGCGTGTGTAATTCCTGGTTTCGGTAATAATAACATATTGCAATACACACGTAACCTTCTTACCGATTCAATAGCAGATAGCAGCCGACGACACATCCCTTGACGTCTATGTACATGACGAGTGCCAATAAATGGCATCTCTGCTAGTTGAGTTCCATGGATCCTGACCATATCATATACAAAATAGGTTACAACTTCTGAAAAGGACCACCAGGAGGTCCAGGATCCACTGTCAACAAACAGCACATGCTAATCCATTTTTTTTACTCGTATTTATTTATTTATTTATTTTTAACCTCACATGCTACTCCATTTCACTACACAGCAGATCAAACAAAGCACCCTACCTGATGGATGCAGCACAAACCACTTCATCACCCCTCTCCAAAATAGCTGTAAAGAACCCACTATAGTTTAACCGGCTAACGTTTGACCTACAGGAAGATTAGAAAGCATCAGTGGACATTAAAAATTTCATGTAATGCAACATAAAACTAGCAAGAACTTGGCCTCCTAAAGGTAGATTGTTAACCACTGCTAAAGTTTTCCAGGTGAGTCACGATCCCATGAAAGAGGTGTTTAAGAACACAAAAAGAGTATAACCTGTATTTAATCCTCAAATGATCTATCGTCAGAGATTCTTATTTCATTACTTGAAGCCCCTACTATCTCTACCTACTAGCGGTCACTAAGTTCTCTATGAAGTTTCTCGCTGATAAGTATTCCTCAAATATGCACTGACACGTCTATAACCACCTCATGAGAACTTTTTATGCTAATCTGAATCTTGATTTCAGTTGCATATATTTATTTTCCATCTATCCTATAACAAGGTTTCAACTGACACCTTGAACTCCCAACTTAATACAGCTGTATTTCCATCACCTGCTAGTTTAATACACTAGTTGACCAATTTTATCATCTCCTATTATATCATTTCCACTAATAGGCAAAGACAATCATTCATTCCTCGTGTGGCACATCACTATCAAAATAACAACACAAGGATACAACCCCTGTTGAATGTGGTGGACATGCAGATATGGACTATCTATATTCACTGCACATAGTGAACAATATTTAAATGATTGTGATTATTAGTAACAATTAACATTTCAAAAAAATTTAACTAATGACAACGTACATCATCTAGTCGAAGCATAAGTTTATTAGTAACAATCGATTTGGAGTTAATATTATTATTGAATTGGTAAAACAGTAGAAAGTCGCCTAAAGTGTATTTAGATGTTTAAAACATCCCAAGACTGCAGATTAAATATTAGATGAACTGAAGACTTACCCACAATTGAAGACTACATTACGAATTAGATTGGTCTTGCTTTTCCTATCATTTACAGGCAAAAAACACTCGTCCATGACCGACATGGCTACTGCCAACATGGAATTGCATTCCACCCCTCGAGAAAGTTGTACAGAAGATGCTTCAGTCAATAAATCAGATCGATGAACAAGAGACCATGAGAATCCTGAATCCAATTCGTGCTTCACCCCAACTTCTTTCTGTAACTGGCTGTATAGCTGCAAAAAGAGAGGTTGTTATGACCATAGTATTTAATCAGGATAACTACAGCATCCAATTAACAGTGAGAAAAGAGGTGATAAACAACACTGTAAGGTATTTTTCTTATCATGTAGATGAAAATAAAGACCTTCCAACTGACGACATGTATGCAATAGTCACTACCGAAAAACTGATGTTACCGGAATGTTGAGACCACTTGATGAAACTAGTTGCTCAACTCGTCTGATGTTCCCACTTACAAAAAATTATTAGGTATCATTTTTTTTCCCTTCTAAAAGGCTGCTACAGATTACATTAAATCTGCTGTGTTTAGTTAACTTTCTCATGTTTTGTGTAGTCTCATGAGTGTGTGTGGTTATGAATGAATGTTTGTATGCATACTTAACCTCATTAAATACCACCTCATCTGATATTCCCAGCATCAAGCATTTCTATGTATGTAATTCTGTGAAGTGTTATAGAGTCCTAACACACTAGTGGTCCACTTTTTTCTTTTGTGTAATTCCAAGAAGTTTTATTTTACTGAACATTTAACTGCTCGAAATACTGATTTTCATCCACAATCATTCAAAGGATGGATTGGGCCCTAAATGTATCCAACGGATATCCCATACACATGTAACGCATAATAGATAAAAAAAAATAACTGGAACAGGAATAAACCCCTCATTTAAGAGCCTTCTAACCCGCTTACATATCCACATACACACACATGTATACAATAATCATGATAATGAAATGGTTTGTGAAGGAACAAAACTAACACCTACAAGGTTTAATCGAGATATACCAACAAAAAATAATAATAAATAAATAATTAAAAATCATGACATTCAATACCTCATGGCACTTGTGCCCACAGAAAGATAAGTTCAGACAGCTTTTTTCAATTGGCTTGACATCTATTTCTGGCCTGCATGATTCATGATCTGCAACATCAAGAAATTTCCGTTCAGCCAACAGGTTTAATCGAAGACTAAAAGACTATTCCAAAAGAGGAGTCATTAGTTCATTACATTTCTTCTGACAAAGGCCGCACGTAAGTAGTGACTCTTCAGTTTTACCACCAACTGTTTGACAATATTTGCAGGGACAATTTGGACAGTGCCAATCACCTTCGGGAAGCATCTGTAATTAGAGCACACAAAAAAAGATTAAAAACCTAAAATCTTAAAACTGGAGTGCATAAATTTCCGTACCTCTATATCTAAGCAGCTTTGGTGAAAGGTTGACGGACAACCATCACAACATATCAAATCCCCACCATCACCACATAACCCGCAAGTATCATCATTAGGATCGTCACCAGCAACATCTACGGTATAAAAACCATTTTTTTCTAACTGTCCTAGTTTATCCCATGCATCAATTTGACACTCCATCAGTGATTTGCCGGATTTCAAAAAGATATTTGGAAATGGATCACCAAGTTTGCTTCCTGAATGCTCCTCAAACTTTGAAAAAGTTACAATCTTACTACAACAACCACAATGGATTCCATCTTTCGTAATCGACCCTTTTTGCATTGTACGTGTCTTTCTAGGGTTCCTATATTCCAAGTGTTCACTCACATCCACAACTCCTGAGTCAATTAACCATGATAATATAGACCTTTTTCCTGAATATAGTTCAAATCCATTTGCCGAATTTACACCTTTATCAGACCCGCGAACCAACAAAGTACATCTACCTAATTTCCTGCTTTTTCTTCCGTTTTTCTCATCCGTATCATCATCCTCTTCAACTTCACTTTTTCTCTTGTTGTTCGTTTCTCTTTCCATCTTTTTCTGCGTTTGCCTCGTTAATTTACCAAGTACTTCATCAGGTAAAGGAGTGAACTCGCCATCATCTCTAGAATTATCATGCTCCATCTTTTGAAAAGCATCATAAGCCTTAACTATAGACCAATAACCAGTTCCGGTAGGAGTAATATAGACAGCATCCATATAAGCTCGGTTCTTTCTTGGTCTATAATCAATGGTCCAACCAGCATCAAGAAGCATACTCTTAATTTTGTCTCGCAATACTTGCTTTTCAGAAGCAACATCATTCTTATCATTGCTTGCCTTCACCTTATTAACCGACACCGGAGTCGCATTCTGAGTTGGTTTTTCAACCACTTTCCGTATGCTGCTATTCGATTTCTCCTTACTCTTATTAGAGACAGCTGACTTTCTAGTACGCTTATATATCTTGTAAGCCATGGGCTTTGGGGTCGTCTCCTGTTTGTCGTTTTTAATATCTTCACCATCCTTAGTCAACTTTTCCGTGTCTGGAGTTGTAGGTTCGGGTTCACCATCCGGCTTGTTAGTTTCAGTTTTCAAGACGCCATTACTCCCTTGTAATCCGTTACGTTTATTTGAGGATGATCGATAGTTTTGAGTAAACGTGGAAAGGGGTATATCAAATCCATCATCATCATCATCAAAGAGCTTTTTAGTAGTAGCCTTATTTCGAGACTCGGGGGTTTGATTGTTGGCATGCTTATTTAACTTCCACTTAGGGGCAGCAGCATTACTAACAAGTTTCTTAAACCTAGTATCATCAAAGCCATCATACTCGTCAAACTCAAATACATCTAACCCTTTTTTCGGAGTGTCGACTTTAGTTTCGGATGAGTAATCAGAGCTGGAATCATGAGTAGAACGATTTCTCTTTTTACTGTTTCCAAAAGTAGCTGGCTTAGATCTGCTTTTTGATTTCATTTTATTATAAAAATTCCCCCAATTCTATCAAATCACACATAACATGAACTAGATCTAGCTACTATTAAAATGAAATTCAAGTTTTACCTGAAAGAAACCACCCCGATTGGGTATAAAAGGAATGGATGAGTGGTTTAGTAGTTGTGGGTTTGGTTTGATGATGAGGAATGGTTCTTCACATACGAGGAGGAGGAGGTCGTTAAGGCAGAATAATAAAGAAAACAAGTTTTATCATTGAGTTTATCCCGTCCAAACCAGTCAACTCACAAACGTTACTATTACAATTTACAAATACTCTCTCAATTACTTTAATTGTTCATCATCAATAAGAGAGGAGGGAGTGGGCACGGGTACGGGTGTTATCGGGTCGGGTTATCGGGTTAGTCGGGTTTTGAATTTTTTCAAAGTGACTCGCAACTCGACCCGATTAAGAATCGGGTTGTCGGGTTCGGGTGGGATTCAGGTCGGGTTATGTCGGGTCGGGTGTTTCGGGTTATCGGGTGACCCGATTAATTAACAGTTGTAAAATGGTATTATACATAGATTAGGTTGGATTATAATCGACACAAGTGTTGGTCCACTACGTAGCTATGATTCTTTTTAAAAGATGCTATACATATGAATACCTGATTAATAACAGTATCATGTATATATGTTGGTTTGGTTTGCTTAGTATTTTATTAATTAAAAATTATATATATATATATATATATATATATATATATATATATATATATATATATATATATATATATATATATATATATATATATGCTTATCATATACATCTTTTACAAATCATATTGCGTGTATTAAATTGAAATTACTTCAAAAACCCTTAACTTAATGCGAGGCCTTTGAATTGTGCTCATATTCGACTGTGTGTGCTACCACTACCAAAGTAATAAGGGTTCAATTATGTACAATTGGATAAAATATGATAGTGATCGAGAGTGTAAAATTTGTACTGATATTATTGCTCTTTTAAGAGCTGATATTTCAACATATGGTTTGTTTATTTTATGAGTCGTGTTTATATGTTATGGAACAAAGATATGATATATACTTGTGGACCATTGCAATTTCAGACTTGAACCGATAAGTGATTGTCGGGTCTTATCGGGTTGACCCGATAACCCGATAGTATTATTTATTTAACCCTAACCCGACCCGATAGCACTATCGGGTTATCGGGTTCGGGTCAAAACAACCCGACAAGATTTTTTGACCCGATTAGACCCGACCCGATTAGCCTTATCGGGTTCGGATTCGGGTTCGGGTCGGGTCAACCCGACCCTACTGACACCCCTGGGCACGGGTACACCCATCGAGTACTTGAACTCGAGCGGGTACACCGCCCCGACCAAATCGAGTACATGGATCGAGTAGCAAATTCGGCTTGTGAGCCCGAGTATGGAAGGTGATAAATTTTGAAAAAATGACCGTTTGGGATTATACCCAACGGCTAGTATGCTTCAAATAAAAAAATAAAAAAATTCCCTTTAAAACCAAACCTTTTCAATTCATTTTTTCAAAATAAAAACACACAAAACACAAATAAAAACACACACTAATCTTTCAAAAACACAAAACCATGGATCCAAGAAGAGGTAAAAAAAACTTCCACCTCGCGTCAAGGTCGGTCTCAACCCGTTCAACCGCAACCACAACAAACTCCGTTAGGATTTAGCCAATTTAATTCTCAACCATCCCCGAATCAATTTTACGTTCCACAACCCCCATCTCCACATCAATTTTACCAATATAATATGGGTCCTCCTCAAATGAATCCACAACACTACAACATCACTACTACAAGCAAGTTCTCCCCGTTCTTAAACAATGACGATGACGTAGAGTACGTACCCGAAACACAACCACTACCAAACGAAGAAGACGAAGATGAGGAAGTTCAAGAAGTCGATCCGAGAGGGAAGAAAAAAGCCTTCGCCGGGAGGAGGCCCCGTGAAGTTTGGTCGCCGGCACAAGAGGAGGCTTTGGCGAAAGCATGGGTTCAAATCTCCGAATGTGGTGTTGTCGGTAATGAACAAAAGTCCGACGGTTTTTGGAAACAGATTCTCGAGCATTACGAGGCAACTTTGGGTTCGAGTTCACGAACTTTTCATGCGTTGAATACCAAGTGGAGAGCAATGAACACGGCCATGGGTATTTTCAACGGTTACTACCTCCAAGCGGTACAATTACATAATCTATACTTTATTATTTACAATTACATTATTTTGTTTAAGCTATACTTTTTATTTTACATAATCTATACTTTTTATTTACAATTACATTATTTTGTATATAATGTAGAAACGTGCTAAGGCTAGTGGGTGCAACGACTTGGACGTGGTGAGGCAAGCTGAGTCGGATTACTATACAGCAAAAAAAAGACAATTTACTCATACCAGGGCGTGGGAGGTTGTCAGAAGTCATGACAAATGGACGGAGCAAGAATGTTTTCAAGATATTGCCGGTGCGACAAGCAATTCTTCAAAAAGGAAGTCGGGGGAGTATGAATCGGCAAGCAACACCATTCCCGACATGAATGAAGACCCCACCCCTCCACTTGAATCAAGAAAGATGAAAAAGAAGCAAGGCGCATCCTCCTCGTCGATCTCAAGTGTTGCGGATGAAATCAACGCCTACGCACAAAAGAAGACACAATATTTGGAAGAAAAACGCGAGATGGCGAAACAATTGTTGGCTACACAACTCGAGGGGGCGAAGTTCAAGAATACACAACGGGAGATGAAGTTTTTTTGGAGCCGCATGATCACATTCGCGATCCCGCTATGTTGGAATTAGTTCTTACCCAAAAACGTGAACTTGCGGCTAAACATGGATGGGCTTGCAATTTTTAAATTGTAGTTTCAATTTTTTTTAATTTCAACTTATGTAATGTTTTTTTTTTTTAAGTTGTAGTTTCAATTTTTAAGTTGTAGTTTTTTTTATGTATTATGTAATGTTTTTATTTTTAATGAAATGGTATGTTTTTATTTTAAATATTGTATGTGATTTTATGTATTAAAAAAAATGAAATTCGGGTACTAGGGTACCACTCCCTCCACTTAGGGTAGTGTTAGGGTAGAATTGGGTAGTTTTGAGTTGGAGGGTTTTTATTGGATAGAGGTGATGTGGCACCCAGGGTATTAGGGTACCACTCCCTCCTCCCTAAGGAAACTATAGGCTAATGATTTCTAAATATAGCTAGCTTGTCAATTTTTGTTAGAGCACATAAAGTGAATCAAACTTTCATTTTTTCGCGTCAAACCCACGTTAATCACACCGCCCTTCTGCGTTAAGGCCATGTTAAACCTTCACGTTAAAACTTTAACGTGCATTAAAAATGATGTTTTTTTGTGAGTTAAGCTTTAACTTCCACATCGTGTGGTGAGTTAAGCTTTAACCAATGGCGGAACTAGAAAAATTTCCGTGGAAGGGCTGAAACAAATTTTTTTTGGGAAATACATTAAATGGGAGGGCCAAAATAAAAAAATTTCCAAAAATACACATGAAATCGCGAAAAAATACACTAACGGGCTTAGGCCTAGGGGCCGGGACTCTTCGCGGTCCCTTAATACCTCCGCCCTTGGCTTTAACTCAGTTTTTTTTTTATTTAATTATGATAAAAGTGAGGACCAAAATGTTGAGTTAAGGTTGAGTTATGATAAGAGAAAACAGTATCATAACTTGGGTTAAGCTATAACACACTGCCACGCCAGCGCCACATCAGCTTTAACCTTTCACCTTAACTCAACAAAAAAACACCCCTTATCATAACTCAAATTTAACTCACTTTAACTCAAATATTTTCAAATTCAACCCCTAAACTAAAACTAATACTTCATTTATTAAAAAAACATATCATTAATTCTTAAATATATTATAATACGAAATTAAAAAATAATAATAATAAAATAAAATAAAAAAAATACGAAATAAAAAAAAACACAACACAAAGCAAACTACAACATAAAATAAATAACGAAAATACAATTAAATCTAGTGACGAGGTTGCAAGTTATATTTTTTGATGATTCGGTCATTTTCTTCATTGATCCAAGCCACAATGTTTGGATCCTTGCCGTCAGTGTCAATTATCAAAAATTTCATCTCTTCCAACCTTGTTATCGTTTCATCTTTTACTTGGGTCGCCCAATACGCCGCTTGGGCGGTTTCCCGTTTTACACGATACTCGGTTGTCATAGTCTTTGTGAATTGGCTTGACGAGCTCGTTCCTCCAGTGCTCGCTCCCCCTGTACTTGTCGTGCTCTCGGATCTGGCTTTCTTCGAAGCACGCTTTTTGCCCATGGGAAGTGGTTGTTCATCATGACCAAACAAAGCCTCGTTTGTTTGGCTTGGGACACCACCGGTTAAATCAACCGGATCTGGCGCATCCCATTTCTTATGACCACGCAAAACCTCCCAAGCCTCCTCATTAGCAAACGACGCAGTTTTGTGCTCGTTACGATACATTTGTTTCGCCCGTTTGAGGATATCCATCTCATTTTCCCCACTTTTCTCTTCCTGTTTCGAATGTTTGTAATACGCGTTGAACTTTGGGCAATCACGGTTCAACATTTTCCACTTTCTTTGTATCATATCCTTGTTGCGTGGTTGAAAATTGAGTCTATTGAACTCATTTTTTACCCGCTGCCAAAACGTATCGTGATCTTGTGCACGCCCGAGAAGCGGATCCTTCATAGAGGCTATATAACATGTGGAAAGTAATTGTTCCTCTATTGGTTGCCAACGTGTAGGGACGAAGTTGGGAATTTCTTCATCATCATCGATTAGTTCGGGGTCTTTGATTTTTTGGACTTTCGTTTACCACGACTTTTGGGCTTTGGAGGAGACGTAGGTGTTTCGGGAACCTCATGTGTTTCAGTTTGTGAATGTTGTGAGAATTGTAGATTTTGTGAATGTTGGCTTTGTTCCCAATATAGAAATCGTTGATGTTGTAGGTAAAGTTCTTGGCTCGACAAGCTGAGTGGGTTAGGAAAAGAGATGTTGGGTGATGATGAACACGCATTCGGGTTTGAAGATGAACCCGCTTTCGGGTTTGAGTTATTCCACCCATCGAGGAAATTCAAGAAAGAATCATCGTTGTTGTTGCCTTCTGACATTTTTTTTAGAAAATGGAAGTATATGATAGATTAGATTGAGTTGTGAAAGTGTGGTATTTATAGTGGTGGGAAAATGGTTTTGAATTTTTTTAAGCAAACTAGCCGTTAATGTTTAGGGGGGTGTAAGTGATTTTTATATTTTTTAAACTCAATGGCTAGTATTGCCGTTTTAGGGGGTGTTTGTGATTTTTTTTTATTTGAACGTAACTTTTAACGCGACGTTAAGGGGTTAACGCACCCTCGTTAACACAACCTTAACGCAAACGACGGTGTAGTTAACGCACCTTAACGCACGCGAGTTAAGGTTTAACGTGAGGTGGTGCGTTACCATACCTCCTGCTCTAAGGGGCGTTTCTTTTTTAGTTAAGGTTAAGATGTTAAAGCTAATGTAGCGCTGACGTGGCACTGCGTTAAGGTTTAACTTGAGTGATGACACCCTATGCTATTAGGAGGAATTGCATATATATCCTTACAAAGCTTCAAAATTGCATATATATATCCAACCAAAATTCATAATTACATATATATATCCTTCTTAAACAACATAAATATCATATATACCCAAATATTAAAATTATATGTAAATAAAGCAAAAAATAATTAGCTAATTATACCTTGAGCATTTTACCCTTATTATTTTTTAATCCATCTTCTTAGCTTAAACCTCTAACCTAGGGCACTAACCATATGCACGACCCGCAAACTCCATTACTACCAATATCAGTTTTGAGTGTTTGTTGCTAGATTGGTGTACATCTTTTAATTTTAATATTATTGTTAAACCACATACATCTTATGCAAAAACCCATTAACAATATGTAAAGATTTAAGTTGTATCAAACTGGGTTGGAGAAACTAATTCTGGTAAACATTGAAAATGAGTTTGTGGGTTCTTTTTATGAAGAATGAAATGAGTTTAATTAACTCAATAACAATGAGAATTTATCTTGCATAATTGTTGATTTAAGATTAAAAAAAAAATAGTGACAAACAAATGAGAATGGTTGTTGTTAGAAGATACTATATGTAAAGACAAGAATGAAATTGTTGGTAACTAATGTTTGGCATGTGAAAAAAAACGAAACTAATGCGTAAATGTTTTGTATACACGTGGTCAAGAAGATGATGATTGGAGAAGAATAAGGGTAAAATGGTCAAGGTATACTTAACTATTTGTTTTTTTTGCTTTATTTATATATAATTTTAATATATGCATATATATGTTACTAGATTAACAATCCGCCCATTGGGCTGGCTAGTTTTGATATATCATTTACAAAAATTTAAGATATTTGTAATTTAAATTTATATTGTTTAATATAAATTAGAATAAAAGGAAAAAGGTTATTTGAATGTAACTTATACTTATAGCTATAGTATTGATAATTTATTAATTCTTAGAAACAAATCACCATTGTTGATTGATATAAACCATTAAAATAAAAGTACATCAAGTAGCACAAAACGTTGTTTGTTTTATTAGTGTAGTTATCCACTCGGTCGTAATAAAGAACTCTCAACCCTTCTTTGCTCTTAGCCCTTGAAACAACTGCATACAACTGACCATGAGAAAACCAGGACGCTTTAAAAAAAGGCCAAATTTTGTCAAAGTTTGCCCTTAACTTTTATTGATTGTCATCGTAAAACACATTGATATCGGGAACTATCTTATGTTGAGTTTGAAAGGCATTTTCTTGTCAGCCGGGTTTACAACCATACGTGTCTACGTGATATTGCACATATTTGACCAAGATCACCTCAAGATATAATCCTTGCCTCAATGTTGTTTACTCCCAATCTTAAGATTTGCAACCTTGTACCATTACACGAAAAAGAACCAATTTGCTCACTCAGTATTATATACAACTGCATTAAGAGGCATGTAGTATATGCAAGTAAAAGACAAACCTCACAAATATTTAGAAGAATAATATGTCGAGTTAGATAATAAAATACATTCTTAGTAACCAATAGAGGTTCCAGCGAAAGACAACTGAGGATTGCGTTGACATATTTGTATTATTCATGTGTAGATCATAAAAGCTTGAATGTACCTTTTGTTGCCAAAAATATAATGATCAGTGATGAGTGTCTAAATACTCATCATTTTTGTACAAAATAAACTGCAAAGATCATCTGAAAACACTCAGAAACACATCAAAATGATCAAAATATCACAAATCAGAGTTTTATGTGTTTTAAATGCAAAAATATCAAAATCAGATGAAAAACATATCAAATTTGCAAAAATTGCAGTTTTAGTCCCCCAAGTTTCAAAAGTTGTCAAAAACAGTCCCTGAGCACATAATTTCAAAACTAAAGTCACCGAAGGTCCTTTTAAAATCAAAAGTTGTCAAATTTAGTCCTTTGGTGAAAAATGTGAAAAGTTTGAGAAATTTACAAAAATGGTCCTCCAAGTTTGAAATTTGGCAGATTTGGTCCCTGGAAAATGTGAATATGGCAACTTTGGTCCTTGTATTATTAATACTTGGCAATTTCAGCCCCTGAAGCATCTTTGCATAATTGGCAGAAGTGGCCCTCCCATTTTCAGAAATTACAATTAAAGTCCTTGAATTAAAGCCTTGTCAAATCTCATTTTGGACTTGTCACAAACCCCTTTGGACCCCCTGTCACTTTTACTTTGGCCTTGTCACTAATACTTTTGACCCCCTGGTATTTAATATCCCCAGTCAAACCCAGTTTGACTCACCTTCCCTCTCTCCCTCACGGGTTGCAAAATCCACCATCATCACCCCCTGCAACCTTCACTGATAACACTCCATCTCCACTCCATCATCACCTACACCCCCCCTCCAAACACTAGAAGCCAACTTCATTTAATGCCCTTAACCCAATCCCACTCAATCTCACAAACGGTTAAAAAGGTTTTGGCGCCAAAAACCTTTAAATGGCTAGGATCACTTTGAGACATCCTATGGTCAAGATTCATGCTGGGAATTATTCAGAAGGAGGAGAGAGACAGACTTGGGTGTATAAAAGGCCAAGAAAAGCAAGAAGAAGAGAGTTAGTTTTTAGTTTTTTAAAAATGTATGTCGTTTCACTTAATATCATATCTTAAGTAGTTTGAATTTGTATTTTTAAGTTTATGTGTATCCAATAACAGTTTCTAAGTGTATTTCAACTTGTTTTAAACATCAATTTTAGTTCAAGGCAAATCTCCATATAATGTGTTAACTGTTGAGATTTTTACTTTCAAACTCACTTGTTTAAGCTTGTAGCAATTCAATTTCAACTTCAAATAAGTTCATATAAGCTCATAAAAGCTCTCCATAAGCTCACAACTCAGTTTCATTCACTTTTAAACTTTGGTCAACAAAAGTCAACACGGATCAAAAATGATGCAGAAAGGAATTGGGTTGATTCAGGCATGAATGTGGGTTGAAATGGAAGCTATGGGTTGATTTGTATTAGGGTAGTGGTTCATGGTTCTCATTTTGCTAGCCATTGTGGCTTGGACAAGTTGTAAGCTATTTTCAAGCTCTCATGCATAATCTGTGATTGTAGTTTAAATCTGTTAAAATCTGTGGTAATAGTAGTAATTAGGTTGTCTTAAGTCAGTTTGATCATAATATCAAGTTGTTTCATTGTTCAAACCTGTTTTGAGCTCATATCAGTAACATAAAGGGGTGTTTGGGTTTAATGTTCTATCTGTCATAATGGTTTATTCAGTAGTTAGGTTTTAGTAGTTCATGCTTATTAAGTGTGTTTGAGCTCAATTGAGTCAAAGATTTGGTACCTGCATAGCCTAAAGTCAATCTTGCACTCAAATCTATCTCACCTGTTAACTGTTGGATTATCAGATTTGCCATTGCTTATTTTGTGTTAAGTAATCATCAACACTGCTTGCATGACACTTGTTCCATCTTATAACATCATCTTCAGTGATAAAATTAGATCCAAAGTTCAAATTAGTCAAAGTTCTTCATTTTGTCAAAAGTCAAAAAAGTGTGAAAAGTCATTTTGGGCTCATTTAGGAAGAACTGTTTTGAGTTCATGTTTGGGTCTTATCAAATGAATCTTGGTATTTCAAAAAGCTCAGCTGGTCCTCTTTCTTATCAGTATTTTTGTGGAATTTTGCCATTTATTTAAAAGCTTCAAATAAGCTCATCTTTCAGGCCAAATTTGCCCTGCTCACTGTCTCAGTTGGTACTGAGTTTTTCTCAGAATTTGTGCAAGGTGCACAGGGCTCAAAAGAGCTTATCATGGTCTGATTTTTGGTCTAAATACTCTCAACCAGGTCTTTTCCAAGTTCTAATTGGTAGTTTTTAGTTTAAGCTTATTCTTAAGCTTGTGCATAAGCTCAAACCTAGAGGGTGTACCACTGTTTGGATAGTTTTATCAGTTGGATTAATTCAAGGATCTGAGCTTAGGACTTGATAGGAGTAGTTGTAATTTGCTGCAATTAGCTTATTCTAGTGAACTTGAGCTTCTGTTACTGTTTGGTTGGTTGTTTAGCTTACTAGCTTATTTTCCTAGCTTATTTCAATAGCAGTTGCACTACATCTTCCATATTTCACACATAACCTGCTTGTTTTTCATTCTTCATAGATTTTTATTATCATTTTAGATTTTTCCTGAAAATTTCATAATTTTTGGTCTTTATTTACTATTTTTCTCATTTAAATAGATTTTAATCAATTTTTAATTAGCTTTTAATATAAAAAATTCAGAAAAGGTTCAAAAAAATAAGTTTTCATTTTTCTTAGGTTTAGATAAATATAAAAAGTAAAAAAAGTAATTTTCCAGATTTTTCATAGTTTATTTGGTAATTTTTAGTAATTTAATTAGTTTTTAATAGTTTAAAATTCCTAGAAAATAGAAAATTAATCAGAAAATTACAAAAATAGTTTTGAAAATTCTAGTTTGTTATTTTAGACTTTTCCATTTCATAATTTCATTTTTCTAGCTTTGTTTCCTAATTTCTTGTATTTTGGTTAATTATTAAATAGTTAAAAATAGTTTTTAATTAATAAAAATTAGATAATAAGTTATAAAAATAGTTTTCTTTTTCTAAAAAGTTTCTTTTATCATTAGGATTGTAAAAATATCATTTTCATATTTTTAGGGTTAATATTGCTTTAGTTTCACGTTTTTAATTGTACGTCACGTAGTTTTTAATTAAGTTTTATTAAAACAAAAAGAACAAAAACATCATTTTAAAAATAGTGATAGCGTTTATTTAATAGATTTTATCTTTTTAATCTTCTTTAATTTGCATTTAAGCCGTTGTAATTTGTTGGCTTTTTCTGTAGTTATAATCTATTCACAAATCCTTTTTCCGTTCAAATTCCTCGATCACTATACGTCTGATAATCCATTGCATAGCTCGCTGGGACATAACGACCCGGGGAAACATTGTACTCCTCAGATCTTCATTGCATCTGTGCTTAAGCTGTTTTAAGTTTCTTGCTTGCGTGAGAAAACTTGACGGTTTTGCGCAGATCAATCAGCATCTTTGTTCATCACACTCAGCAAAAGTTTATTTGTAATAAATTTGGGATTCCGTGCTTAACACCCAAATTTGGGAAATCACTTATGTTAATCTTAAAGTGCCTAAAGTTTGATATGTTTACAGCGAACATGTGACCACTACTAATTCATAAAGTTCAAAAAGAATGCAGCAAGAGCAAACAGAAACACGAGGAAATAATCAGGTTTGGCTTATACTTGGCTTCATCATCAGCTGCAATACTCGATAGAGATACCTAAATTGGATAAAAAACAATATCATATACTAGAATAAACAGGAGCATAGTGTAACATGAAAATAAAATGTCACGTATTAAATAGCTTTTACTATACTTTAACATTCATATAGTGTAACTTTTTAAACTACTAACCAATCATTTCAAAGTCTTATCATTCATACTTAGCATTCACACAATTAATGTACCTAAGTTCCACTAGAGTTTTATTATATTTATTGTTTTTAAAGGCTTGTAGACAATCTCTAACATCATTATTTTCTAATAACAGCTGTAATTAGACACCAATATTTAAGTGACAAAGTTAGATCTTGTTTTCCCTACGTGATTAGTAGCATATGTATTCTAGTCTTTAAAAATTTATAAATGACTTACAAAAACATAGGTTTGTATGATCTACATAACTAGACTCGTGGTTCAAAGGTTTTCTTTAAAAACCCTAGAGACCTCTTCAACTTGAAGGCTATATAAAGAGCTCCTCATTCACATTTTAGCGAGTAGTTTTAAGTGTCTAAATTAGCTTTTTTGTTTAATTTTCAGGCTTATTGTAACTTTCCTTTAAAATTTTCTCTTATTTTCTTACAAGTAATGTAATTTCATTTTCATATCAATAAAACTTAGTTGCTTTTAAATTGTTATCATCTACATTTATGCTTTTAAATATGCTACTATTGGTTCAATAAGCTTGTATAAGCTTTTATTCCTGTTCTATTAGGCTCATATAAGCTCTTATAGCTTATTGTGAGCTTATTATTGTTTACTTACTGTTTTAATTTCAAAAATTCAAAAAAAGTAAAAAATAGTCAACAAATGTTCAAATAAGCTAAAGTGGAAGATAAGCTAGCCTTGGAAGAGTTTATAGGGTCTTACCAGCTTGTTTTCAACAAGCTGGAGCTTGTTGAGTAGCTCCTCGAGCATTTAATAGCTTTTGTTTGGCTAAAGCTATTTGTAAGTTCCATTTTTTTCATTTTATAGCTTATTAACTGTTTAAACTGCTTTCTAGCTTATATTTGTGCTTATTTGCTTCCTTATCTGCTTATTATAGTGTTTGATTGCTTTTCATTTCCTACTTATAGTTTTTAAGTCACTAGTTAAGTATTTCACTAAAATCACATAAAAATATTTAAAAAAATAGCTTATTAATGTTGGCTTTTTGTTAGTGCTTTTTATATATCAAAATTTGCTTTTTATGTCTTAAAAAAGTTAGTAGGTAATCTGTTTTCCAAAGTTATAGCTCATTCAAGCCTTAAACTTTATAAAAAAACCAAAACAGTCTCCATTAAGGAGTGTTTGGCATAACTCAAGTTTTTATATTTTGGTTAGTTGGTGAACTTCAAATTGCTCTAATTCAGTTTATATAGTGGTATTGAAGTTGTCTAAGGGCAATTTAAAGGGTCTCATAGTATTTAGTTACATTTTCTAAATTTTAGTTTTCTAAAAACTTTTCTATCAGATTATATGCAAAAATGTATAAAAAGCTCTTTAGTTTTGTTCTTTGTGGTCTAAAGTCACTTTATAATGCATGTTAAGTGTTTTTGGTTAAGAGTCAAAGTAGTTGAGTCCCTTTGTTCACATTTCTAGGTCTGTGTCAAATATTTCAAAAAATTAAAAAGAAGTGTGTCTATCTATTTCCTTAGCTTACTTTTAGGTCTAAATCAGTTTCAAAATCCACAAAAATAGTTTTCAAAATCCTCACTAGTCCAAGTTCATCTGTTTTTAGTCCTTGTAGATTTCCAAAACCATTTGGTAGCTTAAGATTGCTCTTAAAAATTGCTTCTCAGAACTATAAAAACTATAAACAACAAAATTCACCCTAAGTGCTTGTCTTATGAGATAAAAAATAAGCTCATTATAAGCTCTAAAATATCTCATGTTAGTTTTATAAGCTCTTTGTTGGATGTACTATGCTGTTTTGGTGTTTAAAGGCCATAGCTTATTGCTTTGCTAGCTTTTTGACAAGCTCAAAGTAGCCCCCTCATAGGTTGTTGTTACCACAGCAGCCCCAATTTGCTTATTGGTTAACTTAGCTTAATTGCTTGTCTAGTACAACTTATTTAGATTAGTTTTGCTTTATAAGTCCTCATAGTTTATTAGGGGAAGCACAAGCTTTTACAAGCTTGTGCTCATCATTAGTTTTCAACCAATTTGTTTTGCAAGTTCTCTCTAATCTGTTTGTTTTCAGGTTATCTTTCTTGCTTATTTTAAGTTTCCAAAATAAAGGTTTTCATAAAAAGTGCTTATTTATATATGTTTTTCAAGTTTCTAAAGAAAAATTTCAAAAAAATAAAATAAAAAGGGATTTCCAGGGTCAGCCATGCTCGAACCCTGGACCTCTCTATGGAAAACTATAAGGGGGTTGAATAGTTTTACCTATTTTAATTTAAGTTTCAAAGATTTAGATTTGATCTTATGTGAATTCGTGTGGATGGATAAATAGTATGAAGCAATAAGTAAAGTAAGTAAAGTAAGCAAGTAATGTAAAAGGATAGAAAGTAACGACACAAGTGATTTATAGTGGTTCGGCTACAAGGACACCTTCTTTGCCCTACTCCACTCCCCGAGTTCCCCACTCGAGAGTTCAAGCACTATATCAACAAGCTCCTTCAACTTGGCGAAGAAGTCTCACAACGTCGCTTACACTTTTTCCGGTACAAAGCTAAATACCGAGTTTTTCCATGAGGTAGAACCAAACCTTTACACAACTATTACACAACAACTATGTGAAATATGAATTACAAGATCTTGCTACAGAAATCTTGTGGATGAACAAATCAATCAAGGACCCTTTTCTTGGATGACTTGTAGTATAGCGTGATTTCGCCTTTGTGAAAGACCTATATGAGAATCACAACAAAAGATAGAAGAACTACTAGAATGATCAAATGATCAGAGGTTAGGAGAGTGAGATAATATATGAGAGAGTTGTAAGAAGAAGGGTGAGAAACAATGAAGAAATTGCTCACTATTTATAGGCACAAAAGCCTTCTGTCCCACGGTTTCGGCGGATCCCTCACCCAAGGGATCCGGCCAGTGCAAAACCTGGGATCCGGCAGTCTGGGTCATAACAGTCCGGATTTTGGGTTGCAAACTGAGTTATGGGTTATGAGCCATGGGTCATGGACTTTGGGTCATGGGTACCCAACAAGATACAATGTAACTAGACAATGGGTTATGGGTCTTGGGTCATGGGTCATGGACATTGGGTCATGGGTCATGGATAATACCCAACATGATTTCATGAATGATGTCATGCAATGGGTCATGGGTTATGGATTAGCTCCATGGGTATGGGTCTTGGATATTACCCATCCTATTATATATTATATTACAAAAATTTATTTATTACAATATTTTATGTAAATGACCAAATGTATATAGTTTGCAAAACAACATGTATTCTTATAATTTTACTTATAATAACTTTATATTTGTTATCAACAAAACATAATGATATCGCTAAATATAAACAAACGTTTTTACGGTTTATTTGTATTAACAATCTCCCCCTTTTTGTTGATGACAAAACATAAAGTTATGGTGAGTAAAACTTAAGATTAGATGTACGTTTTGAAAGTGTATGTGAGTTTTACTCTCTTCTCCCCTTTTTGTCGAAACAAAAGTGAGCCAACTAACAAATAAATGGTGGGGAAAAAATGTTCCACAAAGCACTAACTCCCCCTTGACGATAGCTCCCCCTAGAATAGGGCGTCAAGTGAGAAAAGATAATACCTACAAAAAAAAATGTTAGTAATAACATGTAATATAATCTTGTATAAGACGAGAAACAAGATAGAGAGCCAAGGTACGTAAACAAAGACTTGTAATAAAATATCAAAATGTAGTGGTATATATGCCACATACAAATGTAAAACTAAGAAAAATGGTTTATTCTTTAAGAAAGACTCAAAAGAAGAAAAATAAATAGAGAAAATATTATTATCATTCCTTCCATGCTTGCATAGATTTTAATTATGGAAGTTTTGGTGAGTGATAATGTTGATGCGATCAAGGATATGGTTGAGAATGAACCGCATTTCGTCCCTTATTTCCATTGCGAGATCCCTAGTAAATTGGCAATGTTCGCAAAAGAGATAGTGAGGGAGGTGTGGCTAGATGGTCTCCGGGTAAGTTTGATTTTTTGAGTGCGGATTAGGTGGTGGAAATGTTGGTAAGTATGGATCAAATTCCATGATGTTGGTGATTGGTGGTGGATAAGAACCTAGATGTTCTTGTAAGATAATGGGTGGTAGAGGTGGTGAGGTTTCAAGCTATTTTAAGAAGGTATTTAGAGATGTTGGAGGTGTTAAAAAGACTAGCTCTTTTGGGTTTATGTTTGAGGCTAGTTGAGTAGATTTTGATGGTTGGGATGGAGCGGGTGGTGGACTAAACAAGGGTAGTGGAATGGTTTTCGGAGTCTTAAGGAGTTCCGCTAGGGTGATTTGAGTGTCAAGTTGAGACTCGGTTGGTGAATGTGGTGGTGAGTTTTTAGGAGATTATGGAAGTGCTACATTTTAGTCATTTGGTGGAGAATGAGTAGTTGTTGATGGGCTATTTGACAAGGGTTTAGCTAAGAAATAAGGACAAATGCTAATATGTGCGGTTTTCCTAGTTTTGGGTGGTAGTGGTATTACGAAAGGTGGCAGGATGAAGTTTCAGATTTCTTGAAAAGTGTTGTTCTCACTAGATAGTTCATCATTTTTTGAGGATCTTTTGGGTGACATGGTGATGATTGTTTGTGAGGTTGAAAGTGATGGATATACAAGCATTTTGGAATCTCATTTATAGAACAAATAATTCATTGCAATGAATGCTAAAACCAAAATATAGACTATAATCTAATGATTAGATATGAATTTAAGGCAAGTGATCATGAGAGCACAAACATTAAGTAACATATTCATTAGTGAAAAAGATAAAATGTTGAAAATTTGAAAGTTTCAAACCAAAATAAAAAAAATATGTCATAAAAGTGGCTACTGTGACACGATTCCCATGGATCCGATCCTTCAGGGATCCGTCGAGCGTAACTGCTAGGATGTGGAACTAGTATTCTCAGACAACATAAAAATATTGTTTTTGAAAACAATAGTGCCTAGTGTGTGCCTATATGGAAACCATATGGAGTTGCAGTTATCTCGACTCTTTAAAGAAGAAAAATAAACATAGAAGTGAAAAAGTACGTATGTATATATGTACATGAGATAACCCGAAGACTCCTTAATTCATTTTTTCTTGATTGAATGTACCCGAAAACACATATTAGTTATGTATTCCCTTTAGCATTCAAAAGACATATGAGATGCAATGAAAAAGGTTTTTAATTTGTATTAAAGATGAAAAAAAAAATTATTTGTCCTAGACGTGAGAGTGATTTGAAGGAAAATGATACGGGGAGAAATACCCTTTAGAAAATATTTCGAAGAATTTCTTGTATAGAAAATATCTTTAGTTTTGAAAATAAATCCCCATATTGTTAGTGAGTTGTGTGAAATAGAGATCCTAGACTCAGAAGAGAAGGCAAGGAAAAAGTTTACGTACCTTGTAGAGAAAAAGTATTTCAAGATGATTGTTCCATAAGACCAAGACCTAGACGAAGCAAGTTGAATTGCTCCCGCTTCAACGGTTTGGTGAGGACGTCGGCTACGTTGTCTTCGGATGACACTTTCTCAATCGAATGTTCCCTTTTTGAACATTGTCTCTTAAGAAGTGATGATGGATCTGTATATGCTTGGTACAAGAATGCAACACTTGATTTTTGCTAAGATCTATAGCACCTTTGTTGTCGCATAAAATGGAAATGTCACTTAGATGGATGTCGTAGTCAACTAACGCTTGTTTTATCCATAGTGCTTGTTGGCATGCTTTGTCGGCGGAGACATATTCGGCTTCGGTTGTTGAGATGGTTAATGCCGTTTACTTCTTTGAGAACCAAGATGTTAAGTAACACCCCATGAAAGTGTAAACACCACTTGTATTTTTTCGGTCAACATAATCACCTGCATGGTCAAAATTTGCATATACAATAGTTTCTACCCCGTCCCCATGGGATACCATAATCCCAATTGAGTTTTACCCTTAATATATCTAAATATTCTTTTGACGGCTTCTAGATGTGAAGTTTTAGGGTCTTCTTGAAACCTAGCACGAAGACATATACTAAACATGATATCCGGCCGACTAGCCGTGAGGTAGAGAAGACTACCAATCATGCCACGATATTTGGTGTTATCAACGGATTCACCGTCTTCATCTTTGGTGAGTTTGGTATCGGATGACATTGGTGTTCTTATTGGTTTTGACTCTTCTAATCCGAATTTCTTTAGCATTTTATTTATGTATTTGGATTGATTAAAGAAGATACCATCTTCCAGTTGTTTGATTTGTAAACCAAGAAAGAAACTTAATTATCCCATCATACTCATTTCAAACTCATCATGCATAATTGTTGAGAAGTCATCACACATGTCTTGACAAGTTGATCCGAATATAATATTGTCCACATATATTTAAACAATAATTATTTGTGACTCCTTTTTCTTTGTAAAAAGTGTATTGTCAACTAACCTCATCGTATAGTTGTTTTTGATTAAAAATGATTTGAGTCTATCATACCAAGCTTTTGGGGCTTGTTTAAGACCATAGAGAGCTTTTTTAGTTTGTACACGTGATTAGGTTTTTCGAAATCGACAAAACCCGAAGGTTGAGATACATAAACTTCTTCATTTATAAAACCATTTAGAAAAGCACTTTTAACATCCATTTGAAAAAGCTTAAGATCATGAGCACAAGCATAAGAAGGAAGGATTATTATAGAATCTAATCTAGCTACAGGAGCATAGGTCTCATAAAAGTCTATACCTTCTTGTTGGTTATATCCTTGAGCAATAAGTCTAAATTTATTTCTAGACACGACACCGTTTGCATCTAACTTGTTTTTATATACCCATTTTGTTCCGATTATGGTTTGGTTTTAGGTGGACGGACAAGTGTCCAAACATTGTTAGAAACAAATATTTAGGGCATGCTTGGTTGAGGGGTTAAAGGGGTGGAGAATGGTTAAGGTATTCAAAAGGGCCCACATTTCTCATTATATAGTGCTTGGTTAGGGAGGGGTAAGGGATTGATTACCCCGTAATGGGTAATGAACCATTATAGACTAAATTGAGGGGTAAGGTATTGATTACCCACCTCACTCATTCCTTTGCATTCCTTTCCCTTTCCCTTTCCCTTTCCTCACTTTGAACCAAGCGGGCCCTTAATTCCTCTTGCATAGCCATAACCTAACTTTCATCTTTTATGGCTTCTTGAGTATTTTTAGGTTCTATGGTTGATACAAAACAAAATAGACTACTTTGGTTTTGGACTTGAGACCTTAGAGTTCTTTCATTTAATTTTCCTATAACCTTTTCTACGGGATGATCTTTAGACTCTTTAACGTTGATGATTTCATTTTTTAATAGTTCATCTTCCTTGTTTATATTTTCTTTGATTTCTAAGACTTCACTTTCGATTAGCTCGTCATCGACAAGAGGTAAGGTAGTTTTAGGTGGACTCTCTTCAAATTTTACATTTAAAGATTATTCAACTTTCATGGTTTCTTTATTTAGTATTACATATGCTTTACTATTAGGGGAATATCCTAAGAAGATACCTTTGGTTGATTTTGGATCGAATTTAGTTAAATAGTTTTTAGTGTTAAGTATAAAACATTTACTACCAAAGACTCGAAAGTGTTCTAACGAAGGCTTTTTGCCTCGTAACAATTCGTATGGAGTTTTTCCTAAGAATGGTCTAATTAAGACTCGATTTAGTATATAAGTTGATGTGTCGACGGCATTGCACCAAACATTTGAGGAATAGATTGTTCATTAATCATGGTGCGACTCATTTCTTGTAGGGTTCTATTTTTCCTTTCAACTACACCATTTGATTGTGGAGTGCGAGGAGCCGAGAAATTGTGGGTAATACCACTAGCATCACAAAAAGCTCTGAATTGCACTTCATTATCAAATTCCCGACCATGATCCGTTCGAATTGACACAATAGGACTTCCTAGTTGTCTTTGGATTTTCTTACTTAAGATTTCAAAATAATCGAACGTTTCAGTTTTATTCTTAAAAACTTAGTCCATGTATACCTAGAGTAATCATCCACTATAACCAAGGTATAGAAGTTGCCTCCGTAACTTTGAATAGCGGATGGACCAAATAAATCCATATGTAGTAATTATAGACACTTAGTTATAGAAACCATATTTTTAGCTTTGTGACTAGCATGGACTTGTTTTCCTATGTTACAAGCATCACAAAAATGATGTTCGTACTTTAGTTTAGGTAGGTTTCTTACAAGTTCTTTAGATGATAGCATTTGAAGAAGTCGCATATTGGCGTGACCCAATCTTCGATGCCATAAGGTCGAAGTATCATCCATAGAGGTAAAGAAAAAGTTTGTCTTTTGGTTCATTTCCAATTTTAATAACGTAGACTCCATGTTTTCTAATGCCTCTTCCTATAGTAATACCATTTTTCAAGATTTTACTACCGGTTTCGGTAAAGAGTACGTTGCACTTTTTATCACATATTTGACCTATACTTAGTAGATTAAAGTTTGGTTTTCTACGTGACATACGTTGTTAATGGTCAAGGATTTGTGAGAAATTGTACCTTTACCAGTGATTTTGCTCTTGCTATTTCCGAACACTACATTTCCTCCATTGAAGGATTCGTATGTGGAGAATAATGCTTTATTACCGGTCATATGCCTTGTGCACCCGCTATCCTTGATCCATTCTTCCGAATCCAAGTCAACCTTTAGGCACACCTAAAAAAATAACTCAAAAGTTTGGTCCCCATTTGTTCATGGGTCCATTGGTGTTATACATTTCATTCATATGAGGCTGATCCGCGCAAAACCGTCAAGTTCTCTCACGCAAGCGTAAGAAAACTTAAAACAGCTTAAGCACGAATGCAATGAAGATCTGAGGAGTATAGTGTTTCCCCAGGTCGTTAAGTCCCAACGAGCTGTGCGAGAATAGTCAAACGTAAAGTGATCGAGAGATTTGAACGGGAAAAGAGATTTGAAGATGATTATAACTAAGGAAAAAGCCCATAAACTACAGGGGCTTAAATGCAAATTAAAGAAGATTAAAAAGATAAAATCTATTAAATAAACGCTATCACTATATTTAAAATGATGAACGTTTAAAACTTAAAACTAAAAACGTACGTTTAAATAAAAATTACGTAAACGTGCAAAATAAAAAGTGAAATTTATACAATATAAATCCTAAAAATATGAAAAATACATTTTTACAATCCTAATGATAAAATAAAATTTATAGAAAAGGAAAATTATTTTTATAACTATTTAATTAATTATTATTAATTAAAAACTATTTTTAACTATTAAATAATTACCTAAAATGCAAGAAATTAGGAAATAAAGCTAGAAAAATAAAATTATGAAATGGAAAAATCTAAAATATCAAACTAGAATTTTCAAAACTATTTTTGTATTTTTCTGATTATTTTTTCTATTTTCTATGAATTTTAAACTATTAAAAACTACTTAAATTATTTAAAAATACAATTTTAACTAAGAAAAATATGGAAAAATACTTTTTTGGCTTTTTATATTTATCTAAACTTAAGAAAATTGAAAAATTATTTTTTTGAACCTTTTTCTAATTTTTTGTATTAAATGCTATTTAAAAATACTTAAAAACTAATCAAAATACAGAAAAATACCAAATAAGCTAGGAAAAATCTGAAAAATTCAAGAAATGCTTAAAATAATATTAAGAAGCTAAGAAAAATGGAAAATCATGGGCTTGTTTGGAGGATTAAGCAACTGATGTGGAAATGCTTATTGAAATAAGCACTTAAAAAGCCAAAAGCTCACCAAAAGCTACCCAATGATTATAGAAGCCAACATATGCTACAATGACCAAAATGCAATGAAAATCAACAGGCTTGAACCTCTGATTAGCAAATTAGAACAGAATTGATAAATGAGCTCAAAAGCTAAAACAGGATTGAGGTGCCTACTTTGGGCTTATGCAGAAGCCACTCAATAAGCTCAGACTCAAAATGGAAAATGGGAACTTGTCATAGACCTGGCTAACTACCAATGACCCAAATTTCAGACTTAGGTGAGCCAAGATGGCCCTGTACAAGCTTTTGCAAAGACTGCTCAAGCCCTGTGCAGGCCACTGTGCTCTGCACAGGGCACATGACATCCAATTGATAAGCTTTTTTGAGCTTTTAGAAAAAATTACAAAATTACACTAAATTAAACATAAGAAACTAGACCAGGAGGGCTCTCTAAAATCACAAGTTTCATAGAAATTGGCTAAGAAATGAGTTCAATAAAATTCGTCCTATTTGGCTCAAAACTGCCATTAGCACCTTTTGACTTTTGAACTGAAAATGAAATTTTGACTTTTTTGAGGTTAGATCTCAATTTAAAGACTGATGTTGATGTTAATGACTGAAATAAGACTAAAGCAACCTTAATCTATGTATTGTAAACACAATGCAAATGGTTTGATTTCAAAAAAAACCAACAGATAACTGTTTGAGACAGTTGAAGTTGATTTTGACTTTGGGCATAGATGGCATCAAACCAAAGACAGATATTGGTACATTAAAGCTGATCAAGCATAAAGCAACAAATCTCAAACCTTGAACTAGCCTATGACACAGTGTACCAAGTTGATCCAAACACCCTTTATAAAGATTGATTTGTAATTAAAATGAACTAAACACCAAACCAACTTGTATGAATGATCAAACTGAGATTATAAACCCTAAATGAAACTATATAAACAGGTTTTGGCAGTTTAAGACCACAGATACACAAACTACCATAAAATGCAAATTAGCTTGAAAATAAAAAATTGAAACAGACACTCACAAGTTTCCAGCAGTTTGCAGGCTAAGACCAAAACCCAAAACTACACTACATGATCCTATTCCAACCCAATACACCCTCTGCATCTGCTTTAATCATCACCATTCCAAACATGCAGCAGCAGTTGACTTATATTGACCATTTCCCAAATTTCATTGAAACTGAATTGTGAGCTTTACCAAAGCTTTAATAAACTTAAATGAACTTATTGAAACTTGAGAATAAGTTGTTAAAAGCCTGGAAATAAGATATTGAAAATGGCTTTTGCAACAGTAAACTGAAATTGTGAAACTTGAATAAAACTTTGAATTTAGGACTGAAACTTGGTTACATATACTTAGTTATCTTAAATCCAATACATTGAAACTGATAAATTACATTTTAAGATTAAACCTAAGACATTTCTAATGAAAACGACATACAAATGAAAACTAAAAACTAACTACTGGTCTTCTCATCCTCTTTCTTCCTTTTTATACATCCATTTGCTTCCACGTGTCCATCTTAGTGTTTCCCACCAATCCATTTGACCAATGGTTGAGTATTGAGCAGTTTTTGCCTTTTGATGATTTTGGCGGGAAAAGGTGCCATTTGACTTCTGTGGCTTTTTAGACTGCAACTAGGGGGGGGGGTGGAGGTGTAGGGTGATGATGAGTGGGCTTTGGAAGAGATAAGGGTAAGGGAGGTGATGGGTGAAAGGTTTGCAGAGGAGGCAAGTGGGGAAGGAAAGGGGAAAGGTGTGGGCGGCAAAATGGTTTGATTGGTTTCATTTACCAGGGGTCAAAAAGAGAGATAGGGTCAAAGGGTTAAAATGGCAGGGAGGTCAAAATAGGTTTTGACAAGTCAAAGCTTAGGTAAAGGGTCCATTTGGTTTAGGCTTAGTATTAAATGACAAGGATCACTATGTAATTTCAGATTCTAGAAGGACCAATCCTGCCAATTTCTCAAAAACTGTCACAAGGACTAAAACTGACAACCTTCAAAAGTACAAGGACTTGTTTTGACATTTTCAAAATTCCAGGGACCAAACTTGACAATTTCAAAAGTTCAGGGACCTTTCTTGCCATTTAACAAAAGATTTATTCAAGGACCATTTTTGACAAATTAGAATATTTCAGGGACCTTGAATAACATTTTTCTTTATTTAGATTTACCAGGGACTGTTTTTGACAACTTTTGAAACTTGGGGGACTAAAACTGCCAATTATGCAAACTTTATACGTTTTTTACCAGATTTTGACATTTTTGCATTTAAAACACATAAAACACTTATTTGTGATATTTTTATCATTTTGATGCATTTCTGAGTGTTTTTCAGATTTTTCTGCAGTCTAATTGGTACAAAAATGATGAGTATTTAGACACTCATCAGAGGCATATACGAAAATGGTGAAAAAGCATTCCAAGGTGTATAGTTTTGAAATGAAAAAACATTTTGTGTGTTAGGATTCCATCTTATTTGATGGTGGTTACTTCTAGGATAAACATTGTTTGGCCTTCTTATAGTTGTGTTTGGTTTAGAAAACCATGGACCTTTGTTTTTCATAAAAATTTGACCTAGTATTAGGTGAGGTGGTTGTTTGACATTTCTAACAGTAACATGGGTTGGTTTCTTTTTGTTAACAATGACAAATTCGGTTCTAAAAGAGGTGGTTGCGTTATTTTTACTGTTTACTGCTGCAGGTGCCCAGATCCCTAAATTTACACTAGCCAAATCCTTTTTCAAGGGATCCGTCGGATCCGGGACTACAATAGTTGGTTTTTCAATTGCTTTAACGAATTTTGTTTCCTTAATTTCGCTAGTTGATGCAATGTGTTCCAGAATACCTAGACCCTTTTGATTATTACCCGTTTTTGCACTATCAAGTATGTTATCAAGGTAATTAGTACTTAGTCTAGCAATCTTATAATCAAGGTGATCAACTAACGTTTGAAGTTCTACACAATGCTTGCATTCACTACTTACTTCTTTTCCCTTTTCTAATCTCTTTAACTTATCTTTTAGTTCAAGAACTTCATTTTCTAAAAATTCATTTTTATTTTTCAAAATCTTGTTTTTGTTAATTACCTTGAGACTAATTTTGCAATGCTTATCATATTCAATATGTAATGATTCATCATCTAACGATGAGCTACTATAATATAGAGAGTCAGAACATACCTCGTTGGAGTCTTTTGCCATGAGACAAATTTCTTACTTCTCTTCCTCACTCATTCCCCACAAACCACTTATGAACGCCTTTTGTTCGTCACGTTTTGGACACTCACTAATGAAGTGATTTGGATCCCCGCATTTGAAACACTTGCGTTCGTCCTTCACTTTCTTGTCATCTTTGCTTTCTGCAACCCTTTCTTGTCGTCATAAGGTTGCTTGACATATCTTCCTTTTCTCCAAAAGAACTTCTTAAAGTCGCGTACCGCCATTGCATACTCTTCGTCCTCACTTTTTGAAGATGAGGTTTCTTCATCACTTGAGACTTTCTTGGCCTTTAAATCGAGAGATTTATGTTTCTCTTTCTTTTCCTTTGAGCCCTCGGAGTCTTTAGCGAGTACGAGCTCATAGACTTTTAGGTTGCCTATGAGTTCATCGAGAGTGAGGATTGACAAGTCTTTGGATTCTTCAATGGCCGTCACCTTTGGTCTCCACTTTGATGGAAGCGCCCTTAGAAATCTCCTGACATGATTACGACTATAAAAAGACTCATCAAGTGCTTGTAATGAAGTAATAATAGTATTAAAGCTAGCAAAAGAATTATCAATACTATCCTCATTCAATATTTAAAATTGTTCATATTGTTGAACAAATAAATCAATTTTGTTGTTTTTAACTTGTTGATTTCCTTGGTGTGTTACAACCAACGAATTCCAAATTTCTTTAGCGGTTTTATGCATAGAAATTCTTTCAAATTACTTTTTGGGTAAGGCATTATATAAAACCATTTTTGCCTCACTATTTTTGAAAAGCTTTTTTTTTTGGTCGTCGATGAGCAGTTTTATCATCTTTTACAGTTGCTTGAAAATCACCTTAATCAATGTTACATATTGGTTTTCACAATCACACAAACAAGCACAATAAGGGTCGAATGGTCTGTAGTTTTAGAGATAGAAAGTTGAAGAGAGTTGGGAACTTTAGTGAGACAAAGAAAAATGAATTATGAAAGCTCCAACCCTTTGCCTTTCTAGGCAAAGGGTATTTAGAGGTTCATACATGACACGCCTCCTACGGGCTGTGGATCAGGCATACAGTGGGTAAAGACCCGTCCGTCCTCCACGGTGTTACTTAAAAAATTACTTACTAACACTAAATGACTATGACTACGAGCTTTCTAACGGATACACTTGAAGTGATCGACTCTTTAACTACCGGATTTTCTAAATCCTAACAATCTCCCCCTAAGGGAGGTCACCTCAATTACATCAATTACAAACAGATTTTACATTTTGGTGTTCTTGTATTCTTGATTAAGTTCTTTGCTTTGTAGCCCGTAGTCTTTGATTCTTCATGTTCTGCATGTTTGATTAATTTAAGTGGAGGTCCTTAACTGATCAACGTGTTGGAGATTATTTGAACCAGCTTTGAGATTATCAGCCACAGTAAATCTCTGGCTCATCCTTTGTTGTATCGCCATCATGTGAGGTTGTGATTTTTGGACCAACATGCCCACACTTTGGATCATGATATCTTCTCATCAGAGTAGCGGAAACTTTGTTGATTCATGATATTTGTAGCAGTGTAGCAGAAGCATGGATTGAAAATATCAGAGTCAGTTGATGAAGATCTGCACTTATCATGATTTCTTTAGAGGTGATTGAGATGTGTGAGCATGCGGCTATGGATTGACTCCTCAATTCTGATCAGCTGCAACCGTCGGGTGTCCCTGCAAATAACAGTTAGCAATAAAGCGCACAAAAGTGTCTTTGATCACTTTCGTTGAATAGGTTGCAAAAACCACGGTTCCCCATTGATCAGTACAAGTACTGCCTGTGATCAGGTATAATTCCGAAGAATTTTCTTGACAGGGTTTCGCAGCTGCTCTATCCGTTCTCAAACCGGAACGTCTCAAAGAAGACAACACAGAGTGAGTGAACCAGCAAATTGAGATTCGCTGATTGAAGAAAATGATTTGGAAAACAATCGTGTATTGCTTAATAGAAAGAGTTTTTTCAATACAACGAAGGTTTTATAAGGAATCAATTTTCAATCATAAATACCTTTTAATTTTGAAAACTTAATGCACAGTCGATGTGCTATAGAAAAGAGTTTTTGAGCACAACGACCGGTTTTTCAAAGGTATCTGTCAATCCTTTTTCTGAACCAGGATTGATTCAAGAGTGAATCGCCTCATCGTTTTTGTCCAGTTGTCACATGCTTGATCTATTGGATAGATCTCACATGCCACCCACCAAGAGCTTGTTTGATTTTGGCTCTAGAAGGCTTTCCATCTTCATCGTGAATATATTTTAACATATCACTCGGATGTTCTGGCAATACCACAAGGATAATGCGTAGGACTCTTAAAATATATTCTCACATTCCACATTGTGTGAAACTGTGAGTCTTCATTAATTGTGTCCTAATGAGATTTATTGATGATCTCTTGGCTCTAGACTCAATTGTGCACATTTGGTTTCCTATATCGAAGACTAGGGAGAGGGTCTCCTTCCTCAATATCAACCATCTCTAAGAGAAAGTCGATAGATTATGTAGGTTCCCCGTGAGAATGAAAACAAGTCCTTTTAAGACGAACTAAAGTAGCTTGGGAAGTTTAGTGCAGTGTGTCACTGGGTCCATGAAGTCTTGTCTTCAATACCGGCGTTACCTTGGTAACCACCAGTAGCATATGAATTGAACCCGGTTTCTGCCCTAAGGTTGAATTAATGGAGGGCTATTTCTTTTCACCCTTTTCACATTTCATTTCTTTTTCATTCTTCAACCCCTTCAGTGCTTACCGAGACTTCATTACTAGAACCTTGTTGGGTTTATTCCAGTTCTAGCTCAATCTGAGTCCGCACTCTTCCCATATTCTCACTTTTCTCCTTTTTTCATCATACCTAAGGACTTCTACACTATCTGGTGGATTGTCCCTGGGTAGATCCCTCCGGCTCTGGCTGCATCGTGGGAACTAATACCTAACCTAACCATCCTTATAACACCAAGCATAAAATAAATTGGTCGGTCTTTTGGTATTGTTCATTCCACCTCGAAACCAATTGAAAACCATTTGAAAATCAATCAAGGTACTTGTGATATAAAATCAAAGCATTTTGTACCTTAATTGTTTTGCTATTTTAGAGCTACTCCCCCTCAACATGTGCTTCAAGTGTTAGAAACTATTTTAGCACATGGAGGCAAGAGGACTTTTGAAATCTTAGATTGAGAATGTAAGATCCAATATTTGATTAACATATTCTAAAATGATCATCATCACTTCCCGATCAAATCTAGTATTTTAAGTACTTTCGATAAAATATTTTGGGAAGGATGAGGTTTTCTTTTGATTGCTCCCACTCAATATGTGCATCGAGATTCGAAAGTGTTTTGTACATATTAGAGGGAACCTGCACTTTGAGATAAATCAATCACGTTTCAATCCTTTTTGGTTTAAGATAAATGCTCCCCCTTAATATGTGTATAGAAAATTTGAAATCGTTTGGCACATGTAGGGAGGAGTGCTTGTTGTTATATTTCACAAACCACTTATCGAATTATCAGTTAAAAGCCAATTTAAATCACAAATTCTCCCCCGATCACAATTTTTAAACCCTTTGAGATTTGTGATCTCTTGTAGGATCGTTATTTTTATTGTGTTGATGATTCAGGTGGTCTTGGATGATCAAAATACATGTTAGCCATTAGAGAGAGAAAGTTAGAGAGTTGGGTGTTTTCTTGGTAGAGAGTTACTTCACAAATTGTAGAGTATTAGATTGAAAAGCACCACCCCTTCCATGGATGGAAGGGGTATTTATACTTACAAGAAATACGACCTCCTATCGGCCTGTGGATCAGGGATACAATGGGTAAAGACCCGTCCTTCCTCCACGGTGTTGCACTAAGCTATACTACGCTACAAACTAATAAATAAACTACTAAATAACGTAACTAATGACAAGTCTACGAGCTAACTTAAGCTAGATAACATTTGGGGTGACCGACACTTCACTATGGAATTTTCTAATTCCTAACAATCTCCCCCTAAGGGAGGTCACCCCATGTTTTACATTTCGAATCCTAGCATTCTATTCTTGTCTTTGTTCTTGAGCTCGTAGACTTCAATTCTTCAATTCCGCAATCTTTGTGCTTTTGTAGTGCAACTTCAAAGTCCGCATTGATTTGTACTTTCAGTGGAGGTCTTTGAACTGATCCACATCTTAGATGATCTTCGAGCTTTCATTGAGATCATCAGCCATAGTAAATCTCTCTGGATCATCCATAGTAGTGTTGCCTTCATGTGAAGTTGTGACATTTGGACCGACATGCTCACACTTTTGAATCATGACATCTTTCCATCAGAGTAGCGGAAGCCTTACTGGTTCATGATATTTGCAGCAGCGTAGCAGAAGCATAGTATAAAAATATCAGAACCAGGTTATGTAGATATGCACCAGTCATGATTTCTTCAAATTAAGTGTGGATGCTGTGAGCATGCGGCTTTGGATTGACTTCTCAATTCTGATCAGCTGCAACCGTCCAAATGTACCTGCAAACAACAGTTAGCAATAAAACACACGAAAGTGTCCTTGATCACTTTCGTTGAATTGAGGTACACGGCCCACGGTTCCCCGTTGATCAGTACAAGTACTGCCTGTGATCAGGTAGGATTCCTAAGAATCTCCTTGACAGGGTTTCGCAGCTGTTCTAGCTGTTCTCAAACCAGAACGTCTCAAGGAAGACAACACGGAGTGAGTGAACCAGCGAATTGAGATTCACTGATTGATGAAAAATTGATTTGAAAAACAATCGCGTATTGCTTAGAATAAAGAGTTTTGCAATACGACGAAGGTTTTATGAGAAAGATCAATTTTCAATCAAAACACTTTTTGTATTTGAAAATAGTACACAATCGACGTGCTAGTGAAAAGAAGAGATTCTCACATCGACCGGTTTTTCTAAAAGTATTTTTCAATCAGAGATACTTTTTGATTTTTGAAAACATAAGTACACATTCGACGTGCTAGAGAAAAGAAGATTCGCACATCGAACGGTTTTTCCAAAAGTATTCGTCAATTCCATTCCTGGACCAAGGTTGATTCAAGACTGAATCGCCCTATTGTTTCTATCCAGTTGTCACAAGTTTGATCTTACGAGAAGATCTCACATGTCACCCACCAAGAGCTTGTTTGATGTTGGCTCTAGAAGGATTTCCATCTTCATTGTGAATATTTTCATATCACTCAGATGTTCTGGCAATACCACAAGGATAATGCGTAGGACTCTCAATATATATACTTACTTTCCACATTGTGTGAAACAACAAGTCTTCAAGAATTTAGTGTCCTAACGAGATATTGTGGATGATCTCTTGGCTCTAGACTCAATCGTGCATATTTGGTTCCTGTGCCGGAGACTAGGGAGAGGGTCTCCTTCTTCAATATCAACAATCTCTAAGAGAAAGTCGATAGATTATGTAGGTTCCCCGTGAGAATGAAACAAGCCCTTTTAAGAGGAACTTGAGTAGCTTGGGAAGTTTAGTGCAGTGCGTCACTGGGTCCATGACGTCTTGTCTTCAATACTAGTGTTACCTTGGTAAACACCAGTAGCATATTTATTGAACCCGGTTACTGCCCTAAGGTTGAATTGATGGAGGGCTATTTCTTTTCACCCTTTTTCACATTCAGTTCTTTTTCATTCTTCAACCCCTTCAGTGCTTACCGAGACTTCATTACTAGAACCTTGTTGGGTTAATTCCAGTACTAGCTCTGTCTCAGTCCGCACTCTTCCCATATTCTCATTTTTCTCCTTTTTTCAATATACCTAAGGACTCTATACTATCTAGTGAATTGTCCCTAGGTAGATCCCTCCGGTTCTGGCGGATCGTGGGAACAAATACCTAACCTAACCATCCTTATAGCACCATGCATAAAGTAAATTTGGTCGGTCTTTTGGTATTGTTCATTCCTTCTCGAAACCAATTGAAAAATCATTTGGAAAACCAATCAAGGTACTTGTGATACGAGATCAAAGCATTTTGTACCGTAATAGTTTTGATCATTTAGAAAACCTCCCCCTCAACATGTGCATATGATTTAGAAATTGTTTAGCACAAGGAGGCAAGAGAACTTTGAAATATTTTCTTTGATCACAATTTTCATACGAAAAAGCCATTTGATTTTCATTGGTAAATTCTCCCCCTCAATATGTGCATAGGATATTTGAAAACATTTTTTATCACATAGAGGCAAGAGTTCTTTTGAAGCACATCCACGATTACAAAAACCATTAAGAAAACCATTTGATAACTCAATCAAGGTACTTTATAAGTCTCTTTAAAAAAACTTTTTGTACCTCGATAGTTATGCTCCCCCTCAATATGTGCTTCGAGATTCGAAAGCGTTTAGCACATATGAGAGAGCAGCCTGCACAACTGAATCAAAACGATCAACTTTTATCAAATTTCATTATTAAATCACAAATTCTCCCCCGATCAAAAATATCAAATCCTTTGAGATTTTGGATCCCAAGTGATTTAATTAGGTTTAGAAAAACATGGGAGAAAATGTGGCCTTGTTTAAATACTCATCTGGTTTTTGGATAAATCCTCCTCCTCAACATGTGCATTGTGTATTTGAAATCATTTGGCACATGGAGGCAGGAGTGCCTTTGAAGGACTAAAACCAATTCCATTAAAACAGATTTGAGATTTAAATCATGATCTCTCCCGCGATCAAAAATTTCAAACCATTTGAGATTTGTAATCCCAAAAGATTTAAATTATTTAGAAAATTTTAGGGGAAAGACGTGGCAAGATTTAATTCTGAAAGATGACAGATAGGAACAGATTTAAACATTAAAGATTGTTAGTGTCAGGTATGATTTGTTTTAAGAGATCTTTTAGTAAAATAAAACAATTTCACAATCAAACAAGAACAGAAAAAATTTCATTTTGAAAGACCTTGATTCTAAAGAAAAATCATACCATGACATAACATTAAATCTTTAGATCACCACTTTTTAACGTACAAACGGACTCTTTTGAAGATATATTGTTTGAAAATATTTTAAATTAAATCACTCTCCCCCTCAATCGATGACCGAAGTCGATAATTGAGTGACTTAAGTTTTGATAAAATGAAGTCCGGTGATTTTCAAAATTTAGTCCAATATATTTTCAAAACAATATATTCCATTTTCAAAACAATTTATTCAAATTTATTCAAAATTGTTTAAAAATGGTATCCTGCACAAAGATACGTTAGTGGTTGAGAAGCTTCCGTTGTTGTAGGGTTGGAAGAAAAACCGTCTGCAAATGCAGTGAGACTTCTTCTTACGTTGCATTTTGAATGCCAACTGAGGTCCAATTAAGCTCCGTTTCTTCACTTGCTGAAGAAAACCATCTGCTGATGCAGTAAGACCTCTTACGTTGCATTTCATGCCAACTCTCCATTGAAGTCCAGTTAAGCTCTGTTTCTTCATTTGTCAACCCAAGATATAGTTACCCTTTCCTTTCGGCATCCAATCATCTTCAATTGTGGGATCCGGATCGGGAACATTCTTTTAAACCAATATACCTGCATACGTTAGTGAACACACATACAAATATATGGTGGTCGACATCACCCAAACAACAATCGACTAATAAAAGTCAATTCAACATATCAATCAGATCATTCAAATATATGGGAATAATGTGTTTATCAAACTCTAATCATCTAAACCTAACAATCACATCCTAGAAACCTAGTCCTTCAACATAGGCAATTGTATTTTACAGATAAGCATGTAGGATGATTAAGATAATCTCGTTAGATGATATAGATTTGAAAACATTCTCCCCCTCAATCAATGACTTATTTTCTGAAAAGATTAAAAGCTCTGAAGTCATTGATTGAGTTTTCAATTTTTTACGAAAAACTCTGAAACTGATTGGTTTTGCAACTCATTAACCACCATTTTGTTAAAACACTAAATATTTTTCTGATGAATTTTAGACGGAAAAACATTTGTGTAGGAACAGCAGTCCTTCGACATACTTTCCTTGTTTTGTTTTTAGGATAAGTGCACGAAATATTTTGAAAATAGTTTAAGCGTAGCACTTTCCTTCTTTAAAACAACGGGTTGCTATCTGAAATAATAACAAGCCATAGTTTAAGCACGGGTCACAGTCTGAAGTAACTGCAAGCCATATTTTGAAGCGCGGGTTACAGTCTGACATAACTGTAAGCCATTAGATTTGTGACATGTTTAGAAAGAAATATTTACACCTCCTGCTCGAACTTCATCTAAAGTCCCGTGCCATTATTGAATGACATTTCTAAGACCGTAGATGTTATCGATACCAGAAGACATGTCTTGGAAAACATATTTTTGGTATTTTTTGAATTTTTCTGATTTTTATGGGATTTTTGAAGGTTTTATATTTTTCTATTTTCTTTTGTTGGTTTTATATTTTTCTATTTTTTTTGTTGGTTTTATATTTTTGTAATTTGTTTTTCGAATAAATATTTACAAGGATAGAGTAGATGATATAGTTTAAGAAGATGATGATACGAGTACCGAGATAAGGATATCAAGCAGCCCCGTTGTAGAAGATAGAAGTCATCATCCCTAAAACTTTCACCACCAAAGCTTTCGAGGCTCTTGCATTGAAGAAAGAAATTGAACCATCTGAAAGTGAGACTTTGGCAGCTTCCCCCCAAACCGAAAATCCTATAGCTGAGCAGATTCGAAGCTCTATTTCAAGCTTGCCTTAGCCAGGTGCACAGAGAAGCACACCATTATCATAAATCCCGCTGCTCCTTTCAAGAATAATCACCGTGATTCTTCGTTCGAGGTTATATCATCAACAAGAAGAACAGCATCGTATCATCCCACACATAAAACAATCTTCTCAAATTTCCTTTTCAACTGACGTCTGAAGCGATCCATTCCAAAAGGTGTCAAGAGAACAATTCCCCCACGTAGTTGAATTGATGCAATCAGTCTCTTTGTATAATGCTCAAGAACTCTCCCAAATACACATCATGAGGGTAATAAAGAACAACTCCCCAATGTTCACATCTTTCGTCCCTGATGAATGTGTATGAAGCTCAAGAACCTGAAGTACACCAATATCCAAGAACTCTCCCGAATACACATCATGCCCGGAAGGAAAACACCTCCCCAATGTTTGTGGTAAACAATGGCTTTCTTCCCTGATGATCGTGTATGAAGCTCAAGGACCCGAAGTACACACATTCCCCAAAGAGAGAACAACCGATAACATTGAAGAAGCAGGCCGAATCACTGATTATCTCTGCGGGTGACAATCTCTGCGGATGTCAACACCGGAATAAGTGATTATATCTCTGAATCACAAATTAAGCCCTCAAGTAAAACAGCTGAGCATCCCCAATGTACACAATTCTCTCTCCCCTGATGATTGCAATAACATCGAGATCATCACACACCAATGTACCTCTTATATCTTCAGAAACATTCTCTAACATCGCTTCCCCCACATAGTTGGAATAAGAATACTAAACGCCTTGATGAGTAAAACCTTGAGTTTCTCTGCGGTCATGACATTTGTTTTCCCGGGATATCTTCAATCACTTAGAAGAGTTAAGTTCATCAAGTTTACTCGCCATGAGTCAAACCTTGAGTTTCTCTGCGGTAATAACATTTGTCTTCCCGGGATATCTTCAATTACTTAGAAGTATTAAGCTCATCAAGTTTACTCGCGTTTAGATGCTTGTCTCCTTCCCCCTTGCTGGTTTTGATACTTCAGAATCAGCAACATATTATAAGCCCAAATACTTGAAATCTTTATGAGAAGAACACTTGTAATCTTGTAGGAATCAACTTGCTGAAGAATATGAGCAAGTCTAATTGGGGATTAAATTCGACATTTCACTCTCTCCCAATTAGTGCTCTCCCCTAAACCGACAATCTGTTTGATAACTGCCATGAATTAAGAAGAAGTCTTTAGATCGTTAAATGCAACACGTCTTTAGTCTTCTAACATGTAGCAGAATATGTAGAACTGACTGTAGACTCGACCTTCTTCAAGATTGTCCAGTTGGGGAATAGAAAGTTAACATCTTCAACTCACCAAAAACAAGAACATCACCAAAAAGCATCCCAATCAACTTACATCTTGCAAATCCCCTTAACTAAAATCCCTCCCAATCAAACAAGAACAGAAAAATGTTCATCAGGGAAATCAACAATCAGGCCGCAACGAACACACAAGATGGTAACACCAAACTACCAATCACATCAAACAAGAACAGAGAGATTGTTCGGAATCATCATGTTGATGTATACGTGTAGCATTAACCGAAAGCACTTTGTCGATAAACTCATCAATCCAAGTGAAGATGTCAACCAACGGCTCTTAGAAGAGAAAAAACTCCATGTGAAGATGACCCGATAATAAGAAACTCGGTTCTTACATGAGTTTAGAGCCGTATGACCATTTAAATTCTTAAATATCAATCAACAATGCAAAAAATTCACACTTCTTCTCCCCCTCAAGAATTGCATACGGAGATGCCATTCTTGATTAAATAAGTGAAAATCATCCGAATGTTCTATTCACACTTCTCTCCCGCAAAATAAGCACGTGATGTCGCCATCTTCATTATAATCGAGCAAGTGGAATGAGAAAAACAATCAGTGGAAGCCCGGTTCACTTGAAGACTGAAGCGCATGGAAAAAGTATGAAGCATGTTGATGAGAATGGTCATAATAGAGAAGATTTCTCTTCTTCAGAAGATAAAGCGCACTGAAGCGTACACTTTTCTTTTCTTTAGAGAACGAGGCCTGAACTGATGTGAACAGACGTCATAAGAAGATTTCTCTTCTTTGGAAGATAATGCGCACTGAAACGTACACATTTCTTTTCTTTGGAGTACGAGGCCTGAACTGATGTGAACAGACGTCATAATCTCTCTCTTTTCAGCTCTCTTAGCAAAACATGTAATCAACCCCATTATCATTCAGTAGGCTCTTTGTCGTGACAGCTGATGGAGAAAACCCAATATGATGAATTTGACCCTGAAGTAAACTAACCCGAACTCGTGACTTAAACTTGCACATATGAAACAAAGAGCGGTGCCGAGAATTCATGCTCCATTGAATCTCTTAAGTACTCTATACTCTTCAACCAACCAACCATCAAGTAATAGACGTACATTACCTCTTGAAAATCCACAATTGAATGTGACACTGAGCACTACAATGTAACTCCTTTAAGTGATAGTTATTTTGAGGTGATAAGAGCCCAATTCCCCCAAGTAGTAAAAGAAGAGGTAAAAGTCACCCAACAATAACTAGATTTCCAAGTCTTCGTTTTTGATAATAAGCTCGAACAAGGATCTCGAAGAATCTTCATCCATCCATCCCCTGATATCTTCAGATACTAAGTACACTCGCCCGTGATAATTCACTTCAACCTCAAATAAATAATAGTGAATTAACTCCGTTGTCACATCTTCTGAATAAAAGCTCAATTCTAGCCTCCTTTGACGATTTAAATGAACTTTGATAATGGTTTCATCCCGACCATGGTTAGAAGCACATAACCCCGTAAAACCATGTAATAACCAAACTGCCATGACGAATATCCAAACACACACCCAATTCATGAAGTACACCCTTTTATCCCTTCTTTGAAGCAGAAACCGTAGCACCAGCATCAAGTAAGATCCAGAATTACACTTTCTCTTCTCCAAGATGGTTCCATCATTACGGAATTTTACAACTCTATGGTTTAAACCGAGAAATAGTTTCTTTCGCGGGATTTTACAAAACCAAGAATAAACCATAGGATAGATCCGGAAATGCACTTTACTAATACCAAGATGTTTCCATTGTCACGGGATTTTACAAGTCTATGATTTAAACCGAGAAATAGGTTCTTTCGCGGGATTTTACAAAATCAAGACAAAACCATAAGCAATGTCAGCTTGAGTGTGTTATGACGACTTTGGTTTCAGTGAATATCTGTTTTAGGGGAATATGCAGTGGTTCATCAATAATTCTTACTCCAACATCAACAAAATCATCAACCATCTAATTAACACTTTGGTAAACACATCTTCCACATAATCTTACGGCAATTGCTGTGACTACTTGGTGAAGTAAATCCGAAATTTCAAACTTGATCATAAAGTGAACTTCCCCAGATTTGTTACTTAAACTTGTACTAATCCTCGTGAAAAGAAACGGTGTACCCAATGTACAAAACCTCTTGACATTCTCAACTGAGTGAGACACCGAAGTGATAGCTACGTTGTGGGTTAAGTGAGAAAGAATCACAAACGCAACTAAATAGCCAAGTCTTTATCACACTCTGTAAAAGCCCAAACAAGTCATCTTCGCGGAAGGGAAGAAAGAAAGAAGACGAAATAAGTAAACGCGCCCGGAAAACCTCACTTCAAATCCAAATAAGAAATATTGTCCAAACAATCCCGTAGTCAACCTAGTTCCACTGAAAATTCAAGCCATAACATAATATATTTCGTGAAAATGCATAGACCAAAGTATTGCCCGCACAACACAACACATCTCAACATCAATCACAAAAACATCAAATCTCATGTTTCAAATTTCATTATAAAAAAATAAGCATTCGATCCAATAATCCATTAAGCCCATTCCAAACCAATCCAATTCAACTCCGGCACATCATTAATATTTCGGACTTATGAATAAGTTCAACATTTTCAATAATATTCAAGTTCAATTGAACGTGTGTCCCCGAGAAAGTGTGATCCTACCATCCATGAAATTTAGCTCGGGCCGTGAATTGTGTATCATTTGAAATTATCATGACCAAATATATCACTCTCTTGCAAAATGATTTCAAAAAAGATTTGTGATAAAATTTGTTAATAACAAATTCTGATAACAAAGGTTTAAACTTAGAAGTGTAGAACCCACTTTAACATTCGACCAATCATTATGCAGGATGCAAATTTCATTACAGCCCAACATCCAAATGAGAGCCCACGTTCATTGTGTCATGTCTCGGCCCAAGTCATAGAAATAGACCCGATCCATTCAAATCCGTTGTATATCTGGTTATAAACTCTTAACCAAATCCCATTCATAAGAAACCCTAAAACTTAGGGTATAAAATACTCTTATCTCATAACATTCATCATTTCACAAACCCTAAAGATACATGTATAACCTCCGCCCCCCCTCTTCTCTGATTCTCTCCAAACCCTAATAAAAGGCTGCCCCTTTTCTTCATATGTCACCTAACATATCTCACATCCCAAACCACACAAGGCAGAGAATAATTCATTCCATAAAGACATCGTTAATTAGATCTTTGAATTAGATTTCGCCACAGGGATGGCATGGACTCGTTAACAAAGCCACAGGGATGGCACGAAGGTTTTAGACACGGCTTCAAGATTAAACTAAGGTAACGAGTATGATTAAAACAGTTTATCTTTTTAACTATACGAAAACAAATGAAAAAACGTTTTAACATCAATTGTTAAAAACGATTCATAGTTCGTACATTAAAATGAGTAGGATACTTAGATTGAAGATCAATGATGTGAGTCTATTTCGTGCATAAGGCCTTTGGTCTTGATGTTTCTTTTGAGTACCACGAAACTAGTTAACTGAGATCTAAAAAGCTTTTGGTCATTAAGTATTTCGTTTAACCGACCAAGAGACATGAACAATCGAAATAGTGAAACGATTTTAACAAGTTTGTTAAAAATCCTTTCATGCCAGTTTCAGATATTCAACAGAAATGAACACTTGAATGGATCAGTGATGAGTTTAAATAACGTGTGACGGACCTTTGAATCTAAATAATTCATTGAGGGACACGAAAAACAACTTGAGATCTTGAGAACTTGTTAGTTTAGTGTTTGAGTCGAATTTGTTTTATCTTTTCATTTATAATTTTGTTGGCCGGTGAAGGTTTAAGCCTGAATTTGTGATGTTGGTAAATGGTCAATTCTTCTCATTCTTCCTTTCTGTTTTTACCAGTCAAGTCGCTAGGATGCTTAGAGTCAAGTCGCTACACTTTTGAAACCAAGTCGCCACCTAATTTTTCAAACCAAGTCGCTACCTAATTCTTTTTCAAAGTAAGTCGCTAGCTACTTTTTCCAAACCAAGTCGCTAGCCTTTCAAACCAAGTCGCTAGCCATTCAAACCAAGTCGCTAGCCTGGGTCAAGTAGCCACATCTTTTAAACACAACTCGCTACGACTTGTAAATACAAGTCGCTAGGGATACAACTCGCCACACCAAATCGCTACATATAAAGTACAATGTATCCGGACACTTTTGTGTACAACTCGCTAACATGATATGTGACATTTTCCGATGAGTTTTCGACCCTTATTCCGACTATATTCATAGTAAACCCAGAAAAAAAAAACTGCATAAAAAGCTTATCATTTGTGCCCATTTGACCCTGAAAGTTTAACCACCAAAGATTTCACAGATTTGGACAAATAATCAAAACTGTCACCAAAACATGATATTGGTAACTTAAGTATCTCAGGACCATAAAACTGACACAAGTGAAGATACATATAAAGCAGGAGACTTTTTGGACCAAAATAGATGCAAACCATGTGAACACTGTCAACCACAAGTATACTCGACAAAACATTTACACAAACATATGATGTAATCGGTTATAACAAAAACTTGTGAAACAGTTTTAGCAAAATAATGTAAAGTTTTTATATTTTTCGACCACAAAAAGATTTGAAACAGTGAACAACATGAATCAAAACAAACCACAAACAATAACCATGGTACGGACCACACAAATCAAAGATAACACAATAACCTTGGCTCTTGATACCAATTGTAGGATCGTTATTTTTATTGTGTTGATGATTCAGGTGGTCTTGGATGATCAAAATACATGTTAGCCATTAGAGAGAGAAAGTTAGAGAGTTGGGTGTTTTCTTGGTAGAGAGTTACTTCACAAATTGTAGAGTATTAGATTGAAAAGCACCACCCCTTCCATGGATGGAAGGGGTATTTATACTTACAAGAAATACGACCTCCTATCGGCCTGTGGATCAGGGATACAATGGGTAAAGACCCGTCCTTCCTCCACGGTGTTGCACTAAGCTATACTACGCTACAAACTAATAAATAAACTACTAAATAACGTAACTAATGACAAGTCTACGAGCTAACTTAAGCTAGATAACATTTGGGGTGACCGACACTTCACTATGGAATTTTCTAATTCCTAACATCTCTATTGATTTAAATTGTGTTTGAAAGCTTTTTTAGGAGAATTGTGACCTTCTTTTGAAAAAAATTAATTAATAAGGATCAGATAATGAGACTTTAAACTCCATTGTTTAAAACATGCTTGGGAATCGAATGAAAACACAACATTAGCCTTGGTCTGGATCCAATTGTACAAAAATATTGTTCTTTTTGATTATCCAAGAGTAGACCTTGCTCGTTTACGTGCCAATTGTTTGAGAAATAACCTTTTTGATATGTTTGAAATCACTCTCCCCCTCAATCAATGACTTAAGTTGTTGATTGAGTGATAGAGATTTTGACAAATGATAGGTCCAGATGATTTTCAAAATAAAGTCCGGGTTATTTTCAAAGCAAATTTGTTTTCATTAGATGACAAATATTTTTCAGAAGAATCTTTCGGAGGAAAAATATTTGGTTGGAAACATTTATCTTTTTGGCGACAAATGATCCTTGGAAACTTTTTGTCTTTAGAATCAGAGCATGAGGTTTTAAAATTTAGATTAAGCATGGCTTTGTTCTTTCTTTTAAAAACGGGTTACTGCCTAAAATGACGATAAACCATCATTTTTCTCCATCTCATTTTTTTTAAATCGAAATACATAAAACTTTATTACTACTATTCAAACTTCATCTAAAGACCCCTGACATTCTTTGAATGACAAATCTAAGTCCGTAGATGTTATCGAAACCAGATGACATGATATGAAAAACACTATTTTTGGACTTTTTCAAAATTTTCTGATTTTTATGGGTTTTGAAATTTTATATTTTTCTATTTTCTTTTTGATGGTTTTATAATTTTGTATTTTGCTTTTTGATAAAATATTTACAAAGAATAGATGAAGAGATACCTTTACCCCTCTTCTTCCTCTTGAAGACGTTTGAGTGTCTCGGGTTGTAGACTCTTTAGTCCGAGTCGTGGAAGGATAAACTCAAAACACTCTCTAGGAAGAGCTTTAGTAAAGATGTCTGTCAGCTGATATTCAGTCCTTACAGAGTATAGTTCAACCACACATTTCTCCAATTGTTCCCTGATGAAGTGAGTCGAATGTCAATGTGCTTTGCTCTTGAATGTTGAACATTGTTGCAGCAGAGAGCAATGGCACTTCTGTTATCACAGTATAGAGGAACTTTGTTGAATACAAAGCCATAGTTAGATAATTGGGATCTCATCCATAGGATTTGAGCACAACACGATGACATGGCTATGTATTCCGCCTCTGTAGAGGATATAGACGTACTCATTTGTTTCTTTGAAGACTAGCTTACTAACTTATCTCCCAAGAATTGAGCACCACCTGACGCACTTCGACGTGTATCTTGACACCCTTGTGAAAACGTAGAGGGGGGGGGGGGTGAATACGTTTCCATTTCAAACTTAAAACTTTTGTATCAAATATAGTATAAACCATTGCATTTGCTACTCTCGACGCGAGGATGCATTTAACGCATTACGGCATGTAAGGCCAACCCCTTAATATCACATAAGATTCTGCAAGATTAATGGTTCATTAAAAATCAAGTTTCACCATTATTAGTCTGGTTGCTTTTTTTTGATCAAGCGTGTCATAATATGTAAAGTGTTAAATATAGTTTGTGACTATATGAAAGACCAAGTATGTGTCACAAACATAGACATCAACCACATAGAAAATAAACAATGTAATGCAAGAATAAGAGTAAAGCGATAAGTAAAAGGATAGACAAACCAACACGAGGATTTATAGTGGTTCGGCTACAAGGACACCTTACTTGCCCTACTCCACTCCCTGAGTCACCTACTCGAGAGTTTGTAATCACTACACCAACTCCTTATGGCGGAGAAGCCTTCACAAAGTCGCTTACACCTTTTTCCGGTACAAAGCTAAATACCGAGTTCTTTCACACCAAGGCGAACCACACCTATCACAACGTCACCTACCCTTTATACGGTGCTAGGCTAACCACCGGGTTCTTTCACTCCAAGGTGAACCACACCTACACAACGTCGCCTACCCTCTATTAGGTACTAGGCTAAGCACCTAGTTCCATTACAATGGAGGAACTACTACCCATCACAACACAACACGTAATCTCAAGGAGATCCACTCCTTGTTACAACTGTAACACCCCAACCCGACAAGGGTAGAAGTGTCACATTCTGGTGTCATATCAGAACATACAAATAAAATATTTACAAACGGAAACCTTAAAAATGAAGTATCAAATCATATAAACAATTGACTGACGAAGAAAATACAATATCCAAAATGAAATGAAATATCAAAACAAAAACTCTTCAAAGTAAGTCCAAATAATAAGGTAACTAGGGTTGGTCCACTCAGATAATCCAACTATCAGCCCATCAAAGCCCATCTTCAAACCTAAAACCTGCCGCAGGAAAGAAATGCGGCTGAGCTTAAAAAGCCCAGTGAACAGATATAACAAAATGAAAGCTAAATAAAAGCAGAAACGAAATGAAACAAAGGAAACTGATAACAAGGTCGCAGCAAAAAGAGAACAATGAGTCAAAGAGGATCCTGCAGAACACAATTATACAGATATCCAACAAGAACAGATAACAAGGAGAACGAAGCAAAGCAAAGCATCGATGACATATATACAAGCACATACAAACCAAGCGTACAAGTACTGAAACATAAGCAAGCATAGCAGGCGTCGTATCCACAAAACATATATATGGCATGCAATCAATTCAGGAACTCAAAAGACATACAAGTCAAACAGAAATATAAAAGCAAGCGGAAGCAATTAATTAGGAAGTGAGCATGGCAATCACACAAGTCAAAAACCTTTAGTTGAAAACATAACCAGTATCATAACAGCGGAAGTACTAGCAGCAGTCAAAACATGGTAGTCACACATAACAAGTAGGAATACAGTATAAACGGTATAATTGAATGAATTAAAGGCATAGCAGGGAAACTAAACAAATTAACAAACCAGACGTCACAAGTTGAACCATTTACCCAATCAAACTGTAGCATAAACAGAAATGCAACATGGCAGGTCAACAACAAGCAGATAAGGATACTATCGGATAGTCATAGTCCACGAAATTAACTGAACGAAGTACACATGATAAACACACAAAACTATCGATTACACACAAGCATGGTCACCAGGCAAATCAGAGGGTCACATAACAGTGAGATCACATATCATCAGATGACAACAGGTAAATCAGATGACCATATATTAATCATATCGTAGCAGGGTAATCAATAGTCATATAAAACATGAATAGCATAATCAAATCTAATAAACATATAATAACCCGGTACGTGAATGGAACGATAGTCTGAAGTAAAGGAATGAGAGTGTGACAGATCAATGCAACGGAGTATCTATATCTTGGTAAGAGTGAGTCATATAAGAGTACTGAGTAATGAACAATTAATACAGACTATGGTGCGTTGGGGAATACAGAAGGTACAATATAGGTATATCAAAAGTGTAAGGGTTGTCAGAAATCTACCACGAGCCCGGAAACATATCATATCATATCATATCATAAGTAGCCATTGTATTCGGAGGGGTGACCTCGGAATACCATATATAAGAGGGGAGACCTCAGTAACCAATGGAGTAGCTAGCTCCCAGATTGTGAAGACGCGTATTGCACACGACATCATTCACCAGACAAATCATATCACAACATATCAGATAACAGAACAAATCTAGGATGCATCCATACGCCCCTGCAGACAAATAGTGGCCATACAACATATATCGAGCTCATAATCAGATAACAGAAAGGGACGGTGTGGAACATCACTCAACCACACTAGAGTCATGCCATTGGTGCATCAATGACATGGCCATGTTACCTTCATGGCTAGGGAAACATTTTTGGCTCGGGTATCAAACTGAAGGGTCAAAGCATAATCATATCATAAGGGTTCATAACAAAGGTTCATATCAAAGTCCATATCATAAGTCCATATCAGAGGTACATATCACAAGTTCATATCAAAGGCTCATAATCTGAAGGTTCATAATCAAAGGTTCAAAATCAAACAGTTCACATAGGAGATCCAATCAAAGGGAACATAGCAAAGTTATAGGGAAACCTTAATAAAAAGGCTCAGAGCAAAGGATAATAGTTCAAAACCAATATCGAAAGATGTAAAAGAATCATGAGAAACCCCTACTGAAAAGGGATAGAATATCTGTACCTTAACGCCAATGAAATGAAATCAGACGAATGAATGAACACGAAGACACAACGTCACGTCTCCTTCAACGAATCTACACGTATTACGATTTGTTTAATACTTATTAGCTCATTTAATTCATAACGGATTTATTGCTTATATGAATCGTACTAATATTTTTAGAGTTATTAAGCGTATTCTCATTTTTTAGAAATGGACTGATTTAAATACTTTAGGGTAAAAATCATTAATTAGCCAAACTTAGGGGTTAAAATGTAAATTTAGTTTTAATACAAATCCATGCTACGTGATATAAATAGTTCCATATTTTCATGCGATATCGACTCGACACGGACCGACGGCAAAGCCGTGACGTATTCGAAACACGACCTCGGTACGACTACGATACCGAGACTCGACCCGAGTATTCACACACGAACACACCCTTAGCTAGATTAACGAGACCCTTTAAACATTTTCTTGTTGATTCGAATAACCAAGATGTAAACGTTGTACTTATTCAATTTAGCTCGATATCGTTTAAAAGAAACGTGCATATGGTCGAATACATGATTTCCCATTGTCGAATACATGAGTTTATGTAACCATTTTTCATCCTTTCATGTGCTTATTTAATTCGTGTACTTTGCATTCAAAAGGAGACCAAAACAGTTTTGAAAAGTAACATGCAAATGGTTTGAATATGCATGGATCAATATTCCTAATATCATTCAGCCAATGTTATAATTTTAGATGTTCTTGGTTAATGATTTCAAGCAACTTAACATTAACATGATCTTTCATATGACAATTTGCACATCATTTATGCAAGGTTCCATTCTTGAGTCTATATCTCATTTTAATTCGATACAGAAAAATACAAAACATTGCATGTGTCGTGAATATTAGTGGTCAAGAAAAATTCCAAAAAATGGTTTCCTGTGGTAGGATGCATGGTATAGTTCCTTAGTCATTTAACGTGTTCCATGCAATGGTTCAGGCAACCATTCTTATCATTCATAGTTAACATAAAATTTTATGTAAGTTGTATATAACATGCATGGATCCGAGTAGTACTTCTCGACAGAAATCAAAGGAGAAACGAGAGGAGGACAATTGAATGAGATGGGATCCAAACCTTTGATGTGTCGAATGGAATAGAACCAGAAGCAAGGTGAGATTGACCCACAACAGCAGCACCCTTTTCTTCCTAGCCAAACCCACGACCCGAGAGCACAACACCCTCGACAAATCATCCTTGGAACCAACTTGATCACAACGGCTTCATGGTACACCAGCCTCCCTTGAACCCTTGTTGTTGACGGATAAAAAATGGAGGAGCACAAGAGATGTGCCGTCACTTTTGGTGTAAGGATTAGGGTTTTGGGTGAAATTTTTGAAGATGTGATTTTGGTAAGTGAATAATGATATTAAGGTGTGATTATATGGGGATACATGGGTCGTATGATATGGCCGAGAACAAGAATTCACAAACAGGAATGATGCCTTCCAAATTCTCATCATGGGCTTTTATTTTATTTTTTTGTACTTTGGGCTTTGATTTTAAGTATTATGTATTTTGCATCTTAGGACTTTTGGTTCATGCATATTAGACATAAGTGTTTTGATTTGATAATCTTATACATTAGGTTTTAAAATTACTCATAAGTTAGATTAGAATCACATTTAATGAGCATAGACATATTTTACGTATTTTATAAATTTGGAATTAGAGGGGCAAAATAGTCTTTTTACATGTTTTAGATTTTTGGGTTTTACAACTCTTCCCCTCTATTTTTTTTTCGTCCTCGAAAATTAAAGTCACAGAGGTACACAGAGACGTACAAGCTTAAGGCAGACGTAGCAATCTATAGTTTCACACAGATCATAACGATTTCGGTTCCAAAGCGTACAAAACTTATACATAACAGATGTCGGTGAGAATCTCGCAAGGAGGTACAGAATTTCAAACGAACATGAGGAGTGCCAAATAATGGATATAAGTCCTAGTCCATTCATGTACCAACCCCCGGTATTTCCCATGACGTCGTATGATTTCCATAAGTTCAAATTATGTGATCTCGGTATTATCACGTTGATCAGGCGTTATAATACTTGCATCATATAATAAGTCCTTATGGTCATCATATTCTGCCTCGGGTCATGACAACCCACATAGCCAATATCACAACAAAACAGATAGCATACAGATAGCAAGTAACATAACCAAAACAGACCAGATACACATACAACATATAACACATCAAACCAACTTACCAAACCACAAAAGAGATAATGCCACCAACAAGCTCGAACGGTTCCTCATGACTCATTACTGACGATCCAAAAATAACACTGAGATAATACCAAAATGCTAAATGATAACGCTTCACGATTCAAACCGAGTTCTGAACAAATCAAATAAGAGCAATGCCGATCAAAATCACATAGCAAAATATCAAACCGCCACAAACGCATGACAAACAAATCGGAGTAACACAGCTCGCGCCTAATCATGTGTAGTAGATGGATCTCCTCAGCCACCAGTTGAATCTTGTCTCCGTCTTTGCGCCTTTGGTTGATCCGTCCAGCTCCCTCCAGCAGCATCTTGATGTCTCCGGAAGCATCACGATCAGGTGCGGCTTCTCCTTCATGAACCTCTCCAGAAATTGTTGCAGCAGTGTAGGGTCGGCATCATCATCTTCGGTTCCACGAGTAGTCTTCATCTAAACGATCGACAAACAAATGCGCGAAGGTAAACAAACAAAATCAAATGCGAAAAGGAGAAGGTCAAATCAGTGAAGACAAAAGAATATCGGAGCCAAATCTGAACGACAATCAAAAGGAATCGAAAGAGATCAGAACAGACGGAAGCCTAGTGTCTACCCAAGTCCTCACAGGTCAATCCTAAGGTCAACAAGACGAAACCTTTGCTCTGATACCATAATTGTAACACCCCAACCCAACAAGAGTAGAAGTGTCACATTCTGGTGTCATATCAGAACATACAAATAAAATATTTACAAACGGAAACCTTAAAAATGAAGTATCAAATCATATAAACAATTGACTGACGAAGAAAATACAATATCCAAAATGAAATGAAATATCAAAACAAAAACTCTTCAAAGTAAGTCCAAATAATAAGGTAACTAGGGTTGGTCCACTCAGATAATCCAACTATCAGCCCATCAAAGCCCATCTTCAAACCTAAAACCTGCCGCAGGAAAGAAATGCGGCTGAGCTTAAAAAGCCCAGTGAACAGATATAACAAAACGAAAGCTAAATAAAAGCAGAAACGAAATGAAACAAAGGAAACTGATAATAAGGTCGCAGCAAAAAGAGAACAATGAGTCAAAGAGGATCCTGCAGAACACAATTATACAGATATCCAACAAGAACAGATAACAAGGAGAACGAAGCAAAGCAAAGCATCGATGACATATATACAAGCACATACAAACCAAGCGTACAAGTACTGAAACATAAGCAAGCATAGCAGGCGTCGTATCCACAAAACATATATATGGCATGCAATCAATTCAGGAACTCAAAAGACATACAAGTCAAACAGAAATATAAAAGCAAGCGGAAGCAATTAATTAGCAAGTGAGCATGGCAATCACACAAGTCAAAAACCTTTAGTTGAAAACATAACCAGTATCATAACAGCGGAAGTACTAGCAGCAGTCAAAACATGGTAGTCACACATAACAAGTAGGAATACAGTATAAACGATATAATTGAATGAATTAAAGGCATAGCAGGGAAACTAAACAAATTAACAAACCAGACGTCACAAGTTGAACCATTTACCCAATCAAACCGTAGCATAAACAGAAATGCAACATGGCAGGTCAACAACAAGCAGATAAGGATACTATCGGATAGTCATAGTCCAGGAAATTAACTGAACGAAGTACACATGATAAACACACAAAACTATCGATTACACACAAGCATGGTCACCAGGCAAATCAGAGGGTCACATAACAGTGAGATCACATATCATCAGATGACAACAGGTAAATCAGATAACCATATATTAATCATATCGTAGCAGGGTAATCAGTAGTCATATAAAACATGAATAGTGATTGGTTCCCGAACGGTCAAGCTATATCACACAAGCTAGCCACTTGTGAATGGCTAACCGTAATAAACTTAAAACTGCTCAGAAACCAATACAATGAAGATCAGGAGAATATAATGAATTCCCGGGTCGTTAAGTCCCACGGAGACTCAATGGTGTGTAAACACTAATTCAGATGATAGAATGATCACTAAGGATAGTGATCAGTAAAGATTTTGATGAATGATTACTCTACTGATTGATTGGAATGGAATTGATACAGAATTGGAAAGCACAACAATCAGATAAAAGAAACTAAAACACGTACGTTTTAAAAACTACGTAAACGTACAAAATAAAAGTGAGATCTAAGAAATAAAAGACCTAAAAATATGAAAATGACATTTTTGGAATCCTAAAAATAAAAGAAATTTATTAGAAAAAGAAAATTATTTTTACAACTATTTAATTAATTATTATTAATTAAAAACTATTTTAACTATTTATAAATGCTCTAAAATAAAAGAAAATATGAAATAAGGCTAGAAAAATAAAATTATGATTCAGAAAAATCTAAAATATTATAAAACTAAAAATATATTTTTTACATTTTTTATCTAATTATTACTAATTAATTATTATTTAAAATACACTTAAACACTAGAAAATATAAAATAAACCTGGAAAAATGAAATTTTAACTTAGAAAATCTAAAATATGATAAAACTAATTTTAAAACTGAAAAGATATTTTTTATGCCTTTTAATTATTTATTACTAATTATTTAATACTTTTAACTATTTAAAATTATAATAAATACTAAAAAGATTAGGAAAATTATGAAACTTTTTCTAAAAATAACTTAAGGTGACAGAAAACTAAGAAAAATATAAAAACTAGATTTGCTTAATAATAAGCTGAAAAGAAAAATCAAAAAGCTTAATTCTATTAAATAAATGCTATCACTATTTTAAAAATGATGTTTTTCTGGTTTTTCTTTTTCAAAACTACTTAAATACTTAAAATATGAAACTTTAATGAACACAAAAATTTTACAAATAAAAAATAAGCTATTTGTGGGCTTATGATCACAACAGATTTGCTTATGAGCTTATTTTGGTGAAATAAGCTCAAACAAGCTTGTAAACTGAAAACAAAAGTTAAATAAGCTACAAATAGGCTAATGCTACTTATATAAAGCTAAATTACACAGATAAGCACACTAATAAGCTAGAAATAAGCAATAAGCACTTATGCTAAACTGAAAAATGGACAGAACAAAAGGCCACTTGCAGCCCTAGCAAACAAGCTTCAAAATGAAAACTTAAGCTTGGAACTTCAAGATGGCTTGGTTGGCTTTCCAAAGAACCAAGTATCACAAGCTTAGACCAACAATTAAGCTCTGTGTGAGCTTTTCAAAATTGGACCACTCACTATGCACATGGCACCATTTTCAAACAGTAGTCCAAAAGAAGCTAGTTAAAAAGTACTTAATAAGCAAAATAACAGTAAACTAGTATTTTTCTAATTAAGTTTAGCAACTAAACTTTAATAACCCAAAATCTTTTAAGCTAAAACTCAAAATTAAACACACACTAAAATTATCTATTTAATTCAAAAACGACCAAAATGAAAATTTTGACTTTTTAAGAAAACTAACTAAGTTGACTTTTATGAACTTTGAATCACTACTACTTACTGATTATGTTGTAATAAGCTATGATAAGATAAAAGTAAGCTAGGTTAACAAGTTTTAAGTTACTTTGATGATTTTTACTCTTTGAATCCCATCAGTTATCAAGTTAAGATGGATTAAAGAATATTTTGACTTTTAAACTTATGAGCACTAGTTTTCTTGTTTGAACTGAGTTATTAAGTGTATATGTGACACAGAACAAGTACCAACAATCAACAAAACCAAAACCTACTACAGTTTAAACAAGCAAATCCAAACACCCTATACTTAACTGTTTGGAAGATTTTCAAAGCTAAATACAAATTAAAACCATGAAACTGATTACAGACCTCATATTATCATTTATTAGAACTAATGAAGCATTAAACAACTATACTAACAACAAGAAATTAAGGAATGACCATTATGCACTTAAAACTGTTAGAATAAGATTTTTGGTAAATACAAATTTAAAAGAACAAACAACTGATTTTTATGTTTAACTACACTTATCTAAAGCTAATGAACATGAAAACACAGAGATTCAAGCTACTAAATAACTAAAACAGTGAAATGCAAAAATGAACAAAAGGCTTACAAATGGCTATCCAACTGAAATCACATAACCAAGATCAAAATACCACTCCTATAGGCTTACCACTAAGCCACTAACCCAAGGCCATCCACAATCTACCCTGCTCCAGCTGTGAACACCATTTCTTATGATTTTTGATTTTTCAACTAATTTATTTGTATTTTTGGTGATTTTTGCTTGTTGATACTAAACTGGATTTTATTGTTTCTAAAAGCTTGAAGAAGCTTTCTAGGAGCTTATATGAGCTATCTCAGTCCATAATAACAACTATTAACAACATTACCATAATATGAGATTTTTGAAAGGAAAATTGCATAAACTGAATTTGATACTGAAAACTTGAAATTGATTATTAAAAAGGATTCAAATACACTTGAAAAACTTAAACAAAGTACTTGGAAGTGAAAACATACACTGGAAAGCTTAGATTAAAAAAAACGACTAAATAAAATACAAATTACACTAGATATATATCTTCCTTGCTTCTCTTTCCTTTATAATCAACTTTTTGGACTTCTTGTCGACCTCTAATAGAATCCCACTCATTTCCAGCCATTGGATTGGCCAAAATCATATCCGTCCAAGTGTAGATTTGGCGCCAAAAGTCTTTTAGCAGGTTTGAGATATTAATGGGTTTTGGGAAGATGTGGAGGTGGAGGGGGACAAGGTAAGGTGGGGGTGAGGTGATACAAGTGGTGAGTTTGAAAAAGATGGAAAACCAGCTCTGGTTTTTGGAATTCAGTGGTGTTGAGGAGGATGAACAGTGTTGGTGGTATTTGGGCGGGGTTTGACCTTTTTTGACCGTTTGATATAACGGGGTTGGATATTGGGCTTGGTTGGGATTGGGCCAAAGGGTTTAGACTGGATTGGATTTGTGATATATAGGGTCCGGTTTGGTTTAGTAGAGATAACACAAGGACTAGATTTGCAACTTCTCCAAACTTGAGGACTGAACATGACACTTTTCCAAACTTATCACAAGGACCAAACTTGACAAACTATGATAGTACATGGACCCTTTTTGCATAAAATTCCATTTTAAAATATCCAAGGACCAATTTTGCAATTTTTCAAACTTTAGGGACCTTTTCTGCCATTTGACCAAAGAATCATTCAAGGACCATTTTTAACAACTTAGAATATTTCAGGGACCTTGAATGATAAAATTCCACATTTTGATTTACCAGGGACTGTTTTTGACAACTTTTAAAACTTGGGGGACTAAAACTGCCAATTTTGCAAACTTGATACATTTTTCATCTGATTTTGATATTTTTGCATTTAAAACACATAAAACACTTGTTTGTGATATTTTCATCATTTTGATGCATTACTGAGTGTTTTCAGATGATTTTGCAGTTTAGATTGTACAAAAATGATGAGTATTTAGACACTCATCAATCCCCATACTAAGATATTGCTAGTCCCTAGCAATGTTTTTAGAACTTTAATGGATTTTAAAAACTCTTTACCAAAAGCCATCACTTCTGGAGTAGCCAGTTGTTTTGGTTCAAGTAAGAACCTTGGTACAACGATAACCAAATGATTTTGAGCAAATCATAAGCTGTAAACGGATTTGATTTGTCTTTACCAGAAGCCGTTTGCTCTGGACTAGCCAACTCTTAGATAAATTATCAGAATTATCTTTGGTGAGCTGAATACCAATTATGGCTTTTCCACTGCCTTTACCACAAGCCATAAACTTGCGGGCTAGCCAACTCTTCACTTTTTAGGATATGGTGAGTTGAATACCATACAATTTTAGGCAAATTGCAAGCCGTAAACGGATTTTAGAAATCTTTACCAAGAGCCGTTTGCTCCTGGATTAGCCAATCCTTTTGTTTTTTAGACATGGCGGACTGATTACCATATGCTGAGTAAGTGAAAAACACTTACTCCAAAAAAAAAATTTTGGCCAAAAACGGGGGAATTGGATGGATAATACATGATAAAATTCGTGAGAATTCCCCCCCACACTTAGAAATGAATATTGCCCTCAATATTCAAAGTACCGGCGGTTATGCCGAAACAAAGAACGTAAAAGGGAAATACTACGGCCTTTATTTGAAAGAGGATTTTTTTTTTTTTTTTTTTTTTTTTTTTTTTTTTTTTTTTTAGAAAAGATTTTATGCACAACAGTGTAGGGCAATTCCCCCACACTAGGGTGGTAGAACAGAGAAAGAAGACAGAAATATGGGTGAAAACCCATATGGTGTGTGTGCTATTGTTTTTGATTACCGAGTCATTAGCTTGACTCGATCCCCGCATTCATTGGTTCATGGGGAAAGTTTGTAGATCTGGGACAACCACAGATGGAATGTCCTCTCCAAAGTAATGCTTTAATCGATGACCATTCACTTTAAAATTAGGACCATCAGGTTGAGATAACTCAATGGTGCCACAAGGATAAACCTTAGTGATAGTAAATGGACCAGACCAACGGGACTTGAGCTTTCCCGAGAAAATCTTCAATCTTGAATTGAAAAGAAGGACTCGATCACCAACGTTGAAAACGCGGTTCTTGATTTTAGAGTCATGAATCTTCTTTGTCTTTTGTTTGTAGATCAAAGAGTTCTCGTATGCTTGATCACGGAGTTCATTTAATTCATTCATTTGAACTTTTCAGTGATCACCAGCTGTCTGAATATTGAAATTTGCATGCTTTAAGGCCCAGTATGCCTTGTGCTCAAGCTCTATCGGAAGATGACATGCCTTTCCGTACACTAGCTTGTATGGAGTACACCCGATGGGTGTTTTGTAAGCTGTACGGAAGGCCCAGAGTGCGTCATCCAGTTTATCCGACCAGGATGCATGATTTTCGCCTACTGTCCTTTCAAGAATTCTTTTTATACCACGGTTGGAAACTTCCACCTGCCCACTTGTTTGGGGGTGGTATGCAGTAGAGAGACGGTGGGTAACACCATACTTTTGCATGACACGATCAAATTGGTCATTGTAGAAATGTGTACCACGATCACTGATTATAGCTCTCGGAGTTCCAAACCTGGCAAAAAGAGATTTCAAAAACTTCACAACAACTCGGGCATCATTGGTAGGTAAAGCTTTTGCTTCAACCCATATTGACAAATAGTCAACAGCCACGAGTATGTATTTGTTTCCTCGAGAAGATGGAAATGGCCCCATAAAGTCAATGCCCCAGATGTCAAATATCTCACACACTTGAATGGCGTTTTGCGGCATTTCATTCCTTTGTGAGATATTTCCATGACGTTGACAAGCATCACAGGCTTTGACAAATTCGTGGGCATCCTTGTAAATCGTGGGCCAATAAAACCCGGAATCAAACACCTTTTTTGCGGTGTAGTTTGGACTATGATGGCCCCCGGTGGGTCCAGCATGGCAAGCTTTGAGAATGTCAATAGCTTCCTGTCCATAAACACACCTTCGGATGACTTGATCCGCACAGATTTTGAATAAGTAGGGGTCGTCCCAGAAATAATGTTTAACATCCTTGAAGAATTTGTTCTTCTGTTGGGTCGACATCCCTTTCACTATGAAGTTACCCGCATGGTAATTTGCGAAGTCAGCAAACCATGGGGTAGAAGAGTTTCCACGAAAAGAAACCGCATTGAGTGTCTCGAGAGGAAATGTTTCATTTATTTCCTTTTTCTCGAAAACATCTTGGTGAGGGTTTTCTAATCTGGACAGATGATCAGCAGCTAGATTCTCAGCTCCTTTTTTATCACGTATGATGATATCAAATTCTTGCAGGAGGAGAATCCAACGGAGCAATCTCGGCTTTGCATCTTGTTTTGCAAAGAGATATTTGAGAGCCGAGTGATCCGTATACACTACACATTTGGTCAAGATTAAGTACGGCCGAAATTTCTCAAATGCATACACCACAGCTAATAGCTCTTTTTCTGTGGTGGTGTAATAAGTTTGAGCTTCAGTCATAGTTTTACTTGCGTAGTGGATAGGCTGAAAATGCTTATTTCTACGTTGCCCTAAGACTGCACCGATAGCAAAATCACTTGCATCGCACATGAGCTCAAAAGGCAAGTCCCAGTCGGGAGCAACGAGAATGGGTGCTTTAGTAAGCTTTTTCTTCAATGTTTCAAAAGCTTCGATGCACTCGGGTGAGAAGATAAAAGGAGCATCCTTTTCAAGAAGATGGGTCATAGGCCGGGCGATTTTAGAAAAATCTTGTATGAATCTGCGATAGAAACCGGCATGACCTAAAAAACTCCTAATACCTTTGACGGTAGTAGGATGAGGTAGTTTAGCAATAACATCGACTTTTGCTCTATCTTCCTCAATCCCATTTTTTGAAATTTTATGGCCAAGGACTATGCCTTCTTTGACCATAAAGTGGCTCTTCTCCCAATTTAGACAAAGATTGGTGTCTTCACACCTTTGAAGCATTTTTTCTAAATGGGAGAGACATGTTTGAAACGAGTCCCCAATGACCGAGAAGTCATCCATAAACACCTCCATTGTTTCCCCGATCATGTCATGGAAAATGGCCATCATACATCGTTGGAACGTGCCAGGAGCATTACATAAGCCAAAAGGCATACGTTTGTAGGCAAAAGTTCCGTATGGGCAGGTGAATGTGGTCTTCTCTTGATCCTGTGGATCAATGGGAATCTGAAAGTAACCCGAGAAACCATCAAGGAAACAACAGTATTCGTTCCCTGCTAATCTCTCAAGCATTTGGTCCATGAAGGGTAGAGGAAAATGGTCTTTACGAGTAGCGTCATTTAACTTACGATAGTCAATGCAAACACGCCATCCCGTAACCAATCGAGTTGGAATTAACTCGTTATCTTCATTTGTGACAACAGTTATGCCACCCTTTTTCGGAACACAATGAATTGGGCTAACCCAAGGACTATCTAAGATTGGGTAAATCAATCCTGCATCAAGAAGTTTGATAACCTCCTGTTTGATAACATCATGGATTTTTGGATTTACTCTTCTCTGATGTTGAACTGCTGGTTTGAAGTCATCCTCCATTAAGATTTTATGAGTACAAAACTCAGGGTTAATACCCTTAATGTCGGAGAGTTTCCAAGCAATTGCTTGCTTGTGTGACTTCAAGACTTTTATGAGAGCAGCTTTTTCATCTTTACTCAAATCTCTAGCAATAATGACAGGTAATTTATCATCACCCTCAAGAAATGCATACTCGAGATGAGGCGGTAAGTCCTTAAGTTCAACCTCAGGAAATTCTTCAGTTTTCTCAACTGAATTGACTTCCTTGTTATGAAGCTCGACGGGAGGGAGAGGAGGAGAAGTGTCATGATTTAACAATTTCTCAAGAAGAATATCTCCCTCTAGATTAATCTCATTTTGATTAATCTTATCAGGAATTGAATCACTAGTGTGAGGGGTTGACGATGGATCATCATTAAGCAACTTCTCAATGAGAAGTATGTCCCCCTCAATGTCAATTGGAGCGTGATCAATTTCCCATGGAACAGAATCACTAGCCAAGTATGCTTCAATCTCTTCCAAGATGAAGTCTCTTCCCTCAAAAGGAGTGATAGAAGGAGTAGAATTGGCTATGATAGGTTGAGAAGATGTGGTGGGATCCCCACTCACAGAATTATGAGAGTAACCAAGAACTTCTTGAGAGTACTCTTCAGAAGCAACATCAATGATATCTATTCGGTTAACCGATTCAGAATCATAGTTTGCGGAGTACCTCGAAGTTTGATCAAGGTTAAAGGTGACAGCTTCATTACCAACACGTAATGTGATTTCTTGCTCAAATACATCAATGAGAGCACGGCCCGTTCTCAGGAATCCTCGACCAACAATGAGAGGAACCCGATGATCGACATCAAAATTAACAACCACGAAGTCAGCTGGAAAATGGAACTTTCCTACTTTTACAAATACGTCCTCGGCAATGCCAAGAGGACGGGATATGGAACGATCTGCAAGCTCGAGAGTCATGCATGTAGGAGTAAGTTCCTGAAGAGAAAGTTTCTTCCATACTGAATAAGGCATCAGATTGATGCTTGCACCAAGATCTGCTAGGGCAAAGCATTCAACCATTCCTGGAAATACACAAGGTAAGAGAAATTTTCCAGGATCTCCAAGTTTCTCAGGAAGCTTCTTCAAGATAACTGCAGAGCAGTTCTCGTTCAGTGGAGTTTTTGCCATTTCAAACAGCTTTTCCTTATTGCTTAACATGTGTTTGAGAGTTGATGCAAACTTGGGCATCAGCATGATAGCATCCGCAAAGCTTATGTCAAAATGTAACTCTTGGAAAATTTGGAAAAATTTGTCCATTTGATGACTGGCTTTCTCGCGGAGCTTTTGCTCATTCAAACGTGATGGGTAAGGAATAGAAGATTTGGATTTCTGGTTTTCAACAGGAGCTACAGGAGGTTCAAAAACAACTCCTGGATTTGACTTGGGTTTCTGGACAACTTGAGGTTGGACTACCGAAGGTGGGACGTGTGCGGTACTTCGTGGGCTTGAAAAATGCACATTGTCCGTTGTATCCTTGGTAACTTGACTCATTGCTCCTGGTGGAGGAGGCATTGGAGTCAAAGGTCCATTGTGTGTCCTAGGTTCACTTTCCACTACCTTTGGGAGAGAAGAAGAAGAGGTAGTAGGAATAGCAGGTCCATCATATGAAACACCACTTCTGGTTGTGATCGCCTTTGCATCGCCCCTCGGGTTAGCGATCGTGTTGCTCGGAAGTTTTCCTGAGCCCGAGGGTTGATCATTTAAAGACTTCTTAAGATCAGCTATCTGACTAACCAACAACCTGTTCATTTCATCTTGGGATTTCATGAATTGCTTCAACAACTCATCAGATGATGGTCCAGTTGGAACAATGGCGGGAGGTGGATTAGGAAAATTCTGGCCTCTAATGTTAGGATTAGGGCCTTGGTTTTGAAAATTTCCTTGATTAGGATTCATATTCCCATGAAATTGATTCCCTCGATTGAAATTGTTTTGATTAAGGTTCCCTTGATGTTGGAAACCTTGATTTGGTCCAGGATAGAAATTACCTTGGTTTTGATAACCTTGGTTCATTCTAGGTTGGTTCTGATTCCGGTTTTGCATGTTATGATTCTGGTTAAAACCGGGTGGTGCCTGATTAGTGTTAGCACGGTAGTGTGGTTCATTTTGAGGACGGTATTGATTACCTCCTTGATGTGAAGCACCGGCTAGAGCATTGGCTTCAAATGGACTACCATCGGTGGCAGTACAGTTGTAGTATGCATGAGGACCACCACAAGTAACACAACTCTCGACTTTCTTCACTTCACCATGTGTTGGTGTCTGTGTGAAGGTCACTTTCATTTGGTTAGCAAGAACCAAAGCCTGAACAATATCTGTGAGTTTGTCAATCTTAGCATCGGTGCTAGATGTACTCACGGGAGATGAAGAAGAAGGTCCAGCATGAGACTGATATGTCTTTGCTCGGAAAGGGCGGACCTGAGACTTGTTCTCAATGATTTGTAAGGCTTCTTTGGTGGTCTTGCTCAGGAAATTACCTCCCGCGGAGGCATTCAAAGAATCTTGATTGGTTTGGTTCAGACCATTGTAGAAAGTATCCATTTGCATTAACTCGCTAAAACCATGATGCGGACACTTGCGAAGCAATTCTTTGTAACGATCCCAAGCCTCCCCGAATGATTCATCAAATCTCTGAGAAAATTTCATTATCTCATTCTTAAGACTTGTAGTTCGGGATGGAGGATAGAATTCGTTAACGAACTTGGTGACTAGATCTTCCCATGTCTCAATAGAACGAGGGGGTTGTTTCTCAAGCCAATTCCGGGCTTGTCCCTCTAGAGAAAATGGGAAAAGAAGAAGCTTGATGGCTTCATGTGGGACATTCTTGTACTTGATGGTAGATGCAATCTTGTTAAACCATCGAATGTGTGCATGAGGATCATCCCGCTCAAAACCATAGAATTGGCTTTGGGTTACCAGATTAAGCAACCCGGTTTTGAGCTCAAAGGTATCAGCCACAATGGCTGGGACAATAATGGCATCTCCGTAACCCTCGATGGGTGCTTGGAGAAGCTCATTCATCGGTTTGTCTTCTGCCATTTCGACAGGGGGTGGTGGTGGTAGACGTTCCTCAGTCACGGCTGAAGGAGCAGAACGTCCTCTACGTCTACGAGGAATATTTGCAAGCTCAGAAAGTGGACTTGTAGAACTGGAAGAACGAGTGCGCATGCACTATGTATAAAAATCAATTTTCAAAACAAATGCGAGGCAAAACGACAAGTGAACTTAACCAATAATCACAAATGAAATGGCTTCTTTGAAAAAGGTACACCAAATCACAAGGACACAAAGGCAAGTTTTAAATCTGTTGTTCGGGAACTTATTATGGTCACACCCCCAGTTAGTAGGTGTACTGCCTTGATTTGCGGTGGTTGATTTTTATGTATATATTAAGTACCACTGAAAAGACGTAGGTATAGATTTGTGCTGATGGTTGAAAAACTTTTTGGACAATATTTTTGGTATCGTCTCGTTTAACCAAATCGTATCTCTTTAAGAATCACCTCAAAGAAAACACAAGATAGAAAACGTTCCGATTGTTTTGTTGTTTTATATTTTTTTTTGGTGTTGATAACACTTTAGGAAAAGTGCTAATGAACTTTTTGATATTTTTATAACTTTACAAAAAAAAACTTTTTACAAATGGTGGTATATGTGCAAGAATGGGTCTGAAAATGGTTTAGAACACGCTAAAGCCTCCCCGGCAGCGGCACCAAAATTTGATTGATGCTGAAAACAGTCAAGCTATATCACACAAGCTAGCCACTTGTGAATGGCTAACCGTAATAAACTTAAAACTGCTCAGAAACCAATACAATGAAGATCAGGAGAATATAATGAATTCCCGGGTCGTTAAGTCCCACGGAGACTCAATGGTGTGTAAACACTAATTCAGATGATAGAATGATCACTAAGGATAGTGATCAGTAAAGATTTTGATGAATGATTACTCTACTGATTGATTGGAATGGAATTGATACAGAATTGGAAAGCACAACAATCAGATAAAAGAAACTAAAACACGTACGTTTTAAAAACTACGTAAACGTACAAAATAAAAGTGAGATCTAAGAAATAAAAGAACTAAAAATATGAAAATGACATTTTTGGAATCCTAAAAATAAAAGAAATTTATTAGAAAAAGAAAATTATTTTTACAACTATTTAATTAATTATTATTAATTAAAAACTATTTTAACTATTTATAAATGCTCTAAAATAAAAGAAAATATGAAATAAGGCTAGAAAAATAAAATTATGATTCAGAAAAATCTAAAATATTATAAAACTAAAAATATATTTTTTACACTTTTTATCTAATTATTACTAATTAATTATTATTTAAAATACACTTAAACACTAGAAAATATAAAATAAACCTGGAAAAATGAAATTTTAACTTAGAAAAATCTAAAATATGATAAAACTAATTTTAAAACTGAAAAGATATTTTTTATGCTTTTTAATTATTTATTACTAATTATTTAATACTTTTAACTATTTAAAATTATAATAAATACTAAACAGATTAGGAAAATTATGAAACTTTTTCTAAAAATAACTTAAGGTGACAGAAAACTAAGAAAAATATAAAAACTAGATTTGCTTAATAATAAGCTGAAAAGAAAAATCAAAAAGCTTAATTCTATTAAATAAATGCTATCACTATTTTAAAAATGATGTTTTTCTGGTTTTTCTTTTTCAAAACTACTTAAATACTTAAAATATGAAACTTTAATGAACACAAAAATTTTACAAATAAAAAATAAGCTATTTGTGGGCTTATGATCACAACAGATTTGCTTATGAGCTTATTTTGGTGAAATAAGCTCAAACAAGCTTGTAAACTGAAAACAAAAGTTAAATAAGCTACAAATAGGCTAATGCTACTTATATAAAGCTAAATTACACAGATAAGCACACTAATAAGCTAGAAATAAGCAATAAGCACTTATGCTAAACTGAAAAATGGACAGAACAAAAGGCCACTTGCAGCCCTAGCAAACAAGCTTCAAAATGAAAACTTAAGCTTGGAACTTCAAGATGGCTTGGTTGGCTTTCCAAAGAACCAAGTATCACAAGCTTAGACCAACAATTAAGCTCTGTGTGAGCTTTTCAAAATTGGACCACTCACTATGCACATGGCACCATTTTCAAACAGTAGTCCAAAAGAAGCTAGTTAAAAAGTACTTAATAAGCAAAATAACAGTAAACTAGTATTTTTCTAATTAAGTTTAGCAACTAAACTTTAATAACCCAAAAGCTTTTAAGCTAAAACTCAAAATTAAACACACACTAAAATTATCTATTTAATTAAAAAATGACCAAAATAAAAATTTTGACTTTTTAAGAAAACTAACTAAGTTGACTTTTATGAACTTTGAATCACTACTACTTACTGATTATGTTGTAATAAGCTATGATAAGATAAAAGTAAGCTAGGTTAACAAGTTTTAAGTTACTTTGATGATTTTTACTCTTTGAATCCCATCAGTTATCAAGTTAAGATGGATTAAAGAATATTTTGACTTTTAAACTTATGAGCACTAGTTTTCTTGTTTGAACTGAGTTATTAAGTGTATATGTGACACAGAACAAGTACCAACAATCAACAAAACCAAAACCTACTACAGTTTAAACAAGCAAATCCAAACACCCTATACTTAACTGTTTGGAAGATTTTCAAAGCTAAATACAAATTAAAACCATGAAACTGATTACAGACCTCATATTATCATTTATTAGAACTAATGAAGCATTAAACAACTATACTAACAACAAGAAATTAAGGAATGACCATTATGCACTTAAAACTGTTAGAATAAGATTTTTGGTAAATACAAATTTAAAAGAACAAACAACTGATTTTTATGTTTAACTACACTTATCTAAAGCTAATGAACATGAAAACACAGAGATTCAAGCTACTAAATAACTAAAACAGTGAAATGCAAAAATGAACAAAAGGCTTACAAATGGCTATCCAACTGAAATCACATAACCAAGATCAAAATACCACTCCTATAGGCTTACCACTAAGCCACTAACCCAAGGCCATCCACAATCTACCCTGCTCCAGCTGTGAACACCATTTCTTATGATTTTTGATTTTTCAACTAATTTATTTGTATTTTTGGTGATTTTTGCTTGTTGATACTAAACTGGATTTTATTGTTTCTAAAAGCTTGAAGAAGCTTTCTAGGAGCTTATATGAGCTATCTCAGTCCATAATAACAACTATTAACAACATTACCATAATATGAGATTTTTGAAAGGAAAATTGCATAAACTGAATTTGATACTGAAAACTTGAAATTGATTATTAAAAAGGATTCAAATACACTTGAAAAACTTAAACAAAGTACTTGGAAGTGAAAACATACACTGGAAAGCTTAGATTAAAAAAAACGACTAAATAAAATACAAATTACACTAGATATATATCTTCCTTGCTTCTCTTTCCTTTATAATCAACTTTTTGGACTTCTTGTCGACCTCTGATAGAATCCCACTCATTTCCAGCCATTGGATTGGCCAAAATCATATCCGTCCAAGTGTAGATTTGGCGCCAAAAGTCTTTTAGCAGGTTTGAGATATTAATGGGTTTTGGGAAGATGTGGAGGTGGAGGGGGACAAGGTAAGGTGGGGGTGAGGTGATACAAGTGGTGAGTTTGAAAAAGATGGAAAACCAGCTCTTGTTTTTGGAATTCAGTGGTGTTGAGGAGGATGAACAGTGTTAGTGGTATTTGGGCGGGGTTTGACCTTTTTTGACCGTTTGATATAACGGGGTTGGATATTGGGCTTGGTTGGGATTGGGCCAAAGGGTTTAGACTGGATTGGATTTGTGATATATAGGGTCCGGTTTGGTTTAGTAGAGATAACACAAGGACTAGATTTGCAACTTCTCCAAACTTGAGGACTGAACATGACACTTTTACAAACTTATCACAAGGACCAAACTTGACAAACTATGATAGTACATGGACCCTTTTTGCATAAAATTCCATTTTAAAATATCCAAGGACCAATTTTGCAATTTTTCAAACTTTAGGGACCTTTTCTGCCATTTGACCAAAGAATCATTCAAGGACCATTTTTAGCAACTTAGAATATTTCAGGGACCTTGAATGATAAAATTCCACATTTTGATTTACCAGGGACTGTTTTTGACAACTTTTAAAACTTGGGGGACTAAAACTGTCAATTTTGCAAACTTGATACATTTTTCATCTGATTTTGATATTTTTGCATTTAAAACACATAAAACACTTGTTTGTGATATTTTCATCATTTTGATGCATTACTGAGTGTTTTCAGATGATTTTGCAGTTTAGATTGTACAAAAATGATGAGTATTTAGACACTCATCAAATAGCATAATCAAATCTAATAAACATATAATAACCTGGTACGTGAATGGAACGATAGTCTGAAGTAAAGGAATGAGAGTGGGACAGATCAATGCAATGGAGTATCTATATCTTGGTAAGAGTGAGTCATATAAGAGTACTGAGTAATGAACAATTAATACAGACTATGGTGCGTTGGGGAATACGGAAGGTACAATATAGGTATATCAAAAGTGTAAGGGTTGTCAGAAATCTACCACGAGCCCGGAAACATATCATATCATATCATATCATAAGTAGCCATTGTATTCGGAGGGGTGACCTCGGAATACCATATATAAGAGGGGAGACCTCAGTAACCAATGGAGTAGCTAGCTCCCAGATTGTGAAGACGCGTATTGCACACGACATCATTCACCAGACAAATCATATCACAACATATCAGATAACAGAACAAATCTAGGATGCATCCATACGCCCCTGCAGACAAATAGTGGCCATACATCATATATCGAGCTCATAATCAGATAACAGAAAGGGACGGTGTGGAACATCACTCAACCACACTAGAGTCATGCCATTGGTGCATCAATGACACGGCCATGTTACCTTCATGGCTAGGGAAACATTTTTGGCTCGGGTATCAAACTGAAGGGTCAAAGCATAATCATATCATAAGGGTTCATAACAAAGGTTCATATCAAAGTCCATATCATAAGTCCATATCAGAGGTACATATCACAAGTTCATATCAAAGGCTCATACTCTGAAGGTTCATAATCAAAGGTTCAAAATCAAACAGTTCACATAGGAGATCCAATCAAAGGGAACATAGCAAAGTTATAGGGAAACCTTAATAAAAAGGCTCAGAGCAAAGGATAACAGTTCAAAACCAATATCGAAAGATGTAAAAGAATCATGAGAAACCCCTACTGAAAAGGGATAGAATATCTGTACCTTAACGCCAATGAAATGAAATCAGACGAATGAATGAACACGAAGACACAACGTCACGTCTCCTTCAACGAATCTACACGTATTACGATTTGTTTAATACTTATTAGCTCATTTAATTCATAACGGATTTATTGCTTATATGAATCGTACTAATATTTTTAGAGTTATTAAGCGTATTCTCATTTTTTAGAAATGGACTGATTTAAATACTTTAGGGTAAAAATCATTAATTAGCCAAACTTAGGGGTTAAAATGTAAATTTAGTTTTAATACAAATCCATGCTACGTGATATAAATAGTTCCATATTTTCATGCGATATCGACTCGACACGGACCGACGGCAAAGCCGTGACGTATTCGAAACACGACCTCGGTACGACTACGATACCGAGACTCGACCCGAGTATTCACACACGAACACACCCTTAGCTAGATTTACGAGACCCTTTAAACATTTTCTTGTTGATTCGAATAACCAAGATGTAAACGTTGTACTTATTCAATTTAGCTCGATATCGTTTAAAAGAAACGTGCATATGGTCGAATACATGATTTCCCATTGTCGAATACATGAGTTTATGTAACCATTTTTCATCCTTTCATGTGCTTATTTAATTCGTGTACTTTGCATTCAAAAGGAGACCAAAACAGTTTTGAAAAGTAACATGCAAATGGTTTGAATATGCATGGATCAATATTCCTAATATCATTCAGCCAATGTTATAATTTTAGATGTTCTTGGTTAATGATTTCAAGAAACTTAACATTAACATGATCTTTCATATGACAATTTGCACATCATTTATGCAAGGTTCCATTCTTGAGTCTATATCTCATTTTAATTTGATACAGAAAAATACAAAACATTGCATGTGTCGTGAATATTAGTGGTCAAGAAAAATTCCAAAAAATGGTTTCCTGTGGTAGGATGCATGGTATAGTTCCTTAGTCATTTAACGTGTTCCATGCAATGGTTCAGGCAACCATTCTTATCATTCATAGTTAACATAAAATTTTATGTAAGTTTTATATAACATGCATGGATCTGAGTAGTACTTCTCGACAGAAATCAAAGGAGAAACGAGAGGAGGACAATTGAATGAGATGGGATCCAAACCTTTGATGTGTCGAATGGAATAGAACCAGAAGCAAGGTGAGATTGACCCACAACAGCAGCACCCTTTTCGTCCTAGCCAAACCCACGACCCGAGAGCACAACACCCTCGACAAATCATCCTTGGAACCAACTTGATCACAGCGGCTTCATGGTACACCAGCCTCCCTTGAACCCTTGTTGTTGACGGATAAAAAATGGAGGAGCACAAGAGATGTGCCGTCACTTTTGGTGTAAGGATTAGGGTTTTGGGTGAAATTTTTGAAGATGTGATTTTGGTAAGTGAATAATGATATTAAGGTGTGATTATATGGGGATACATGGGTCGTATGATATGGCCGAGAACAAGAATTCACAAACAGGAATGATGCCTTCCAAATTCTCATCATGGGCTTTTATTTTATTTTTTTGTACTTTGGGCTTTGATTTTAAGTATTATGTATTTTGCATCTTAGGACTTTTGGTTCATGCATATTAGACAAAAGTGTTTTGATTTGATAATCTTATACATTAGGTTTTAAAATTACTCATAAGTTAGATTAGAATCACATTTAATGAGCATAGACATATTTTACGTATTTTACAAATTTGGAATTAGAGGGGCAAAATAGTCTTTTTACATGTTTTAGATTTTTGGGTTTTACAACAACACCATCAAGGATATCACCATCGTTGGATCTAAACAAATACTATATGTATAACGATGCACCTCATCGATTATACGACCTAGGCATTCTTCACTAATGCCATTTACACGATCCTTCAGCACCTTTCACTAATGCCTTCAACACGGATATTCGGCACTCTTCACTAATGCCTTTGAAACATCTATGATTGTGGCCCAACATAACAAACCTTGTGTTTTATGGAACAAACACATAAACCATCTAGTCTAGTCATAGATACAAGAATATGATACTAGACAATATCCAAGACAATGTGTCTAATGGATATGAACTCCTAGACTAAACAACAAGAATCCAAAGCATGATGTAGTTAGTCTTCTATGAATGAAGATGACAAGTTTCCCAAGCTTGTTGTATAAGATCTTCATGTGCTTGTATCTTGTGATGGGTGATCACTTCAGTTGGTAAGGAAGCAAGATCTCTAAGCTTGCTTTGGAGGATCACTTCGGGATTATGCTTACAACAAATGAGAGTTAGAAGCATTATGATCATATGAGATGAGGGTGGTTTACATGTTTCCTAATGATCTAAATATCCTAGATTTGGTGGAGAGAAACTATGTGTGAAGGGTGTGAAGAAATGGTAAGAAGTGGCTCACTATTTATAGAAGAAAACTAGCCACTATTCCCCGGATCCCACGGATCCCTCCCTTGAGGGATCCGTCCAGTTTATTACTGGGGATCCGTGGGATGCTCCCTTTTACCCATGGGTTTTTTGATTATGGGTCATGGGTTATGGGTTGGTCCATGGGTATTCCTTTAGATACAATGTATCTAGTGAGTACAATGTATCTAGTCTTATGGGTATGGGTCAATACCATGGGTTATGAATATGATCTATGGGTTTTGAGTGCCCACCAAGGGTACAATGTATCTACACATTGGGTATGGGTCATGGGTTATGGGTACCAAGTAGATTCAATGTATCTACAAGATGCAATACATCTAGTCTATGGTTTTGAGTGCCCACCAAGGGTACATTGTATCTAGACATTGGGTATGGGTCATGGACTTTTGGGTTTTACCCAACTTCATTCAATGTATTTGGTCAATGGGTCAAATACTTAAGTTTTCTACCCATTTATATTACCCCTTATAATACATACTAGTTATGTATATATTTACCCAATATGTAAACACTAGTTGTTATACATAAACTATTTAACTAAACATGTTTTAATGGTTTGTTGGGGGTTTGATCATAACGCAACATAACAAACATGTACGAACCTGTGTTGTAGCAGAATGCAAGGACTTGAGTCGTCGAGGGGTGTTGAGAGTATGTTGAGACAAAATATAATTACAAGTAACTTATACATTTTAAATTATGTATTACAAGTTACATGTTTGTCATCAACAAAACAAATGAGAATGTATAGATTAAATATCATAATATTTGCACTAAAAATCTCCCCCTTTTTGATGATGACAAAATATATGTAAACGTAATAGATAGGTAAAATGTCAAAGTTACTTGTGTCCGTACTTCCTATGCATTACCTTCTCCGTTTACACTCTTCTCCCCCTTTTGTCGAAACAAAAAGGGTGTGTCCTTGAACCTTAATTTCTCCCAAGAATGGCGAGTTTGCATCATCCCTAGTGAAGTTAAAAAAAACACCTTATTGCTCCAATTGGCACACCACGCCAATACCTTCAACACGAAACACTAATGATGAAGCTTAGCAACTTATGACGTTGAGCTTGCACGTCTTCAAAAGGTGGTGATCTCGCCTTTAAGAGGAACCTAGAGAATCACACAAAAAAAATAGAAAGATCCTTTGAATTATAACCATTATTGCCAACGGCTCAATGGATCAAATTTTTGAGGCTTAACCTACATCAAGGTTAGTGTTAAGAAGAAAAGAGAAAGGAAAAATATATGATGAGAAAGAAATCTCCCTTTTGTTGAAACATAAAGGAATTTTGAAGAATGAATGTGTGCATGCTCCCCCTTGACGGTTGCTCCCCCTTGTTAAGGGCGTCAAGTATTTTAGGAAGGCTAAGACGAAAGTATTGCAAAATTTGCAATGTTTTTGCTTTGACGAAAAACTCCCCTTTATTGAGAGCGTCAAGTTCTCCTAGTGTGTTTTGAAAATCTACAAAACAAAAAGTTAGTGCAAAATTATATTCGTCCTTGGACGAGTAAGTCATATGATGCACTTTGTAAAAGCTCGACGGAAGCTCCCCCTAGCTCGAGGGCGTCAAGAAGAACATACAAAAAAAAATTAGTGTAAAATTTCGTCCATAAATAGACGAGAATCCCATACACATCAAAGTGTATATGTATGAACCTACAACAAAAGGATTAGTGTCAAAAAGAGAATAATCCTACTACTTGCATCATCATGGTTGGTTTAGAGGTTGTAAGGTTTGTTCAAGGTAAGAAAAAAAAAATGTGCTTAGGGATGAGACGCATTTCATTACGAAATTCACTTGGCTTTTGACAACATAGATGTTTGTGAAGCATGGTTGAGCGACCATGAATTGTAGTGGTAGTGAGACACTTGTAGGATGTGGTTGACACAAATAGGATGTGGTAGAACATGAGACATACTTCATCACGTAGATCATGAACTAGACCTTTGGACACGTTGATAATGATAGAAATCATCATTATGACTTAGAGGTATGGAAGTTGTGGTAGAGGTGATGAAAGGTAGCAAGGTGAATCTTTGACTTGGTTGATGACTCAATAGAGGTGGTAGACATGATGACTTTGTGAGTAGTGATAAAAGTGAAATAACAAAAAATGTGCGAATGAGCACAACTTGACTTGATGATGAAATCGACTATTGTCATCCTACAAGAATCCAAAAGAGTTAGTACAAAAGGAAAACATTTATACCAATGGATAAATTGTTCACATAAAATCATGAAACAAAAAAAAGAACACGTAAAGACTCATATAAATGCAACTCATTTATAAACATATAGGAAACAGATAATCCTAAGTGTTGAACAAGTGCTTGTGTGGGAAAAAGGAAATTTGAAATGATTATCTAAAGAGATAAAGTTCTTACTGTTCCACGGTTCCACCGGTTCCCACACTAGAGGGATCCGGCTAGCTTAAGTCTAGGGATCCGGCTAATAGATGAGGTGAAAAAGAGGTGATTGGGTTTTATCAAGGTCTAGCACCTACATATCCTAAGTTACTCAGTCTTTTAAGTGTCTTACATGAAGATGGACTTAAATGACCAAGAGAAAATGATTGATGGTAACTAATGGTTTTTACAGCAATCACACATGTATACACGTTAAGTAAAGCAAGGAGAGAATGTAGAGATCACATATAGGCAATCAAATGAGATCGAGCTCGCAAAGGTTTAGCAAACTTAACAAGCACTATTCAAGAAGCCCAAAACAGATTTACGGTCTAGATTAGTAAATCATTTACACTAACATTGACATGCAAGGTATGTGTCTAGAAAGAAAAGAGCACATAATGGTGTTCAAGACAAAAGAGTTGTGAGGTGCTAGTTTAGGACAATCTAGTCATTACGGATGGTGATTAGCATACAATGAGCTTCGTCCATGAAGTCATGTAGCTCTTCTCGATCAAAGCAAGATAATCGCTTGATGAGGCAAGTGGTTGTGATTAACAAAAAAAATTAATTTTACAACTTGTTTGATTAGTGATCCTAAGACAATGCAAAGTATTTCCATTGTAAAATTACTTTAGGAAAACATAGGAGTATAAATTTCTCAAGTGAGAGAATGAATATGATACTATTACTAGCGATGCTCAATTACGGTTAAACACGACCATTTTTACGGGCGATTCCACATACCCAACTTCTCTCAAGGAAGCAATTCAACCGTTAGGTCAAATTGAGTTTCTAGTGCAATAAGTTCTCCAGTATTCATTCTCAAGTTAGGAAAATTTATATTCCTACAATGGCCTATCGAAGAGTAATAATGATGATACTTTGCTTCGTTTATATTAATATTATACTTGAAACAACTAAGGTGTCAAAAAAAATTAAAAGTTGTCCATCTGGTGAACAAAAAAATGGTTGGATGAGCTAGTTCAACATATGTTGTTGGAAAGCTAGAGTTTGTACTTTCAGATATGAACAATTATATTTGCGTTGCAAAATAATTTACTTGAGTATATCAGATGAAATAATCAAGTTGTCAATCCTACTATGAAGCTTGGAGAGCGATCATGAAAAGGAAAACGGGAGAGTACATCATCAACACAAGTGTAGGTTATGATCCGATGTACATTCTTGTTGTTTTTAGAAAACGATACAAGAAAATATGAAATCAAGAAATCATATAGGCACGTAAAACATTTATGTTGCACACATGAAAAACTCAATCAAAAAGCCATTTTAGTGTGTTATATATTTTAAACATTTTTCAACTTATAAAACTAACATTTTCGACACAACTAGATGTTATCCCAAACACTCCTTCAAGTAGCACATTGATTAATAGAAAATTACTAAATCGACAAGCAAGAGAATGAATAGCAAGGTAAGGAAACCACATATTATAATCAATCAAACAAGCACAAAAGCTATTTGAGATAAGCAAATAATCAAGTAATGCAAATGCAACAATTTATCATTTAGCATAGCATACGAAAGTTCTTTTCATCGCTTTGTGTTAAGCATATATACCAAGCTTGATTAGTTTCCTTTATAAATATGATCAAGACCTTAGTTTCAAAAGAGGACACAATGTTATTGAAAGATGAAAACATCCGTCTCCAATTAGATCAAAAGTTTGTGCAAAAGTTATGACCGAAAAATGACTTTCTATTATAAATCAATGATTCTGTAATTTTTTGTTTTGAATCAGTTTATGAAATCATTTTTAAATGAAAGTAGACTCAAATACCTTTAAAACGATAGGTGGCACGACTTCTAACGACTTACGGTTAATTAAATATGAATTTTTGAAATTCAGACAAAAATTGTCTTCTGTACCACGGATCCCTTGCTTGAGGGATCCATCCAGTGTAATCTGAGGGATCCGCGGATCTGACACAAAATTACAGAAATGTACGTTTTGACCCGACAAAAAGGTTTAACCTTTGTAGACTTTTTAGTGAAGTTATATTAACCATTTTTTACCTTTATTCAAGCTTGATTAACAAGATATCCAACAAAAAAACTTCAAAGAATAAAAAATCAACAAAACACTTTTCATATTATGCTTGACTTCACCAAAAATTTGATACGAGGACCTTACTCGTTTTGAAAACCATTTGTTTTAAAAACTAGAGCCAACCCGCTCTGATACCAATTGTGAAAACGTAGAGGGGGGGGGGGGTAAATACGTTTCCGTTTCAAACTTAAAACTTTTGTATCAAATATAGTATAAACCATTGCATTTGCTAATCTTGACGCGAGGATGCATTTAACGCATTACGGCATGTAAGGCCAACCCCTTAATATCATATAAGATTCCACAAGATTAATGGTTCATTAAAATTCAAGTTTCACCATTATTAGTCCGGTTGCTTTTTCTTGATCAAGCGTGTCATAATATGTAAAGTGTTAAATATAGTTTGTGACTATATGAAAGACCAAGTATGTGTCACAAACATAGACATCAACCACATAGAAAATAAGCAATGTAATGCAAGAATAAGAGTAAAGCGATAAGTAAAAGGATAGACAAACCAACACGAGGATTTATAGTGGTTCGGCTACAAGGACACCTTCCTTGCCCTACTCCACTCCCCGAGTCACCTACTCGAGAGTTCGTAATCACTACACCAACTCCTTATGGCGGAGAAGCCTTCACAACGTCACTTACACCTTTTTCCGGTACAAAGCTAAATACCGAGTTCTTTCACACAAAGGCCAACCACACCTATCACAACGTCGCCTACCCTTTATACGGTGCTAGGCTAACCACCGGGTTCTTTCACTCCAAGGTGAACCACACCTACACAACGTCGCCTACCCTTTATTAGGTACTAGGCTAAGCACCTAGTTCCATTACTATGGAGGAACTACTACCCATCACAACACAATACCTAATATCAAGGAGATCCACTCCTTGTTACAACACCATCAAGGATATCACCATCCTTGGATCTCAACAAATACTATATGTATAACGATGCACCTCATCGATTATAAGACCTAGGCATTCTTCACTAATGCCATTTACACGATCCTTTAGCACCTTTCACTAATGCCTTCAACACGGATCTTCGGCACTCTTCACTAATGCCTTTGACACATCTATGACACCCGTTATGTTTTGTGGCCCAACATAACAAACCTTGTGTTTTATGGCACAAACACATAAACCATCTAGTCTAGTCATAGATACAAGAATATGATACTAGACAATATCCAAGACAATGTGTCTAATGGATATGAATCCTAGACTAAACATCAAGAATACAAAGCATGATGTAGTTAGTCTTCTATGAATGAAGATGACAAGTTTCCCAAGCTTGTTGTATAATATCTTCATGTGCTTGTATCTTGTGATGGGTGATCACTTCAGTAGGTAAGGAAGCAAGATCTCTAAGCTTGCTTTGGAGGATCACTTCGGTTTTATGCTTACAACAAATGAGAGTTAGAAGCATTATGATCATATGAGATGAGGGTGGTTTACATGTTTCCTAATGATCTAAATATCCTAGATTTGGTGGAGAGAAACTATGTGTGAAGGGTGTGAAGAAATGGTAAGAAGTGGCTCACTATTTATAGAAGAAAACTAGCCACTATTCCCCGGATCCCACGGATCCCTCCCTTGAGGGATCCGTCCAGTGTATTACTGGGGATCCGTGGGACGCTCCCTTTTACCCATGGATTTTTTGATTATGGGTCATGGGTTATGGGTTGGTCCATGGGTATTCCTTTAGATACAATGTATCTAGTGAGTACAATGTATCTAGTCTTATGGGTATGGGTCAATACCATGGGTTATGAATATGATCTATGGGTTTTGAGTGCCCACCAAGGGTACAATGTATCTAGACATTGGGTATGGGTCATGGGTTATGGGTACCAAGTAGATTCAATGTATCTATAAGATGCAATGCATCTAGTCTATGGTTTTGAGTGCCCACCAAGGGTACATTGTATCTAGACATTGGGTATGGGTCATGGACTTTTGGGTTTTACCCAACTTCATTCAATGTATTTGGTCAATGGGTCAAATACTTAAGTTTTCTACCCATTTATATTACCCCTTATAATACATACTAGTTATGTATATATTTACCCAATATGTAAACACTAGTTGTTATACATAAACTATTTAACTAAACATGTTTTAATGGTTTGTTGGGGGTTTGATCATAACGCAACATAACAAACATGTACGAACCTGTGTTGTAGCAGAATGCAAGGACTTGAGTCGTCGAGGGGTGTTGAGAGTATGTTGAGACAAAATATAATTACAAGTAACTTATACATTTTACGTTATGTATTACAAGTTACATGTTTGTCATCAACAAAACAAATGAGAATGTATAGATTATCGTAATATTTGCACTAACAACCATGCATGGTCTGCATCTGCATATGCTGTTAGTGACATATCAGTGTCCTTTGAATACCAAAGTCCCATGTTAATGGCTCCTTGGAGATACCGAAAGACCCGTTTAACCGCTTCAAGGTGCTTTTTGGTAGGCTAAGCCTGGTATCTAGCACACATGCATACATCGAACAGAATATCAGGTCTACTGGCTATGAGGTACATCAGGGATCCAATCATACTTTGATATTTCGTTTGATCAACCATGATCCCTGAGTGGTCCTCATCCAGTTTTGTGTGCTCCACCATGGGAGTGTCAACAGGGTCACAAGAATCAAATCCAAATTTCTTTAAAATTTCATTTGCATATTTAGATTGATTAATAAAAATGCCTCCGGGACTTTGTGAAATTTGTAATCCCAAGAAAAATGACATTTGTCCCATCATAAACATTTAAAATTTGGAGCCCATCTCCTTTGAAAATCAGTCACATTCATTAGGGTCGGTCTAGGCAAAAATAATATCATCAACATAAATTTGAACATGAATTAAGTGTTTGCCTGACTTTCTGGTGAACAATGTGGGATCAATTGCTCCTTTACTGAATCCATTTGTCAATAGAAACTTTGACAATGTATCATACCATGCCCTTGGAGCTTGCTTCAAACCGTAAAGAGCCTTCTTCAAGCAATAGACATGGGTAGGATGCTCTGGATTCACAAAACCTTCGGGTAGACTGACGTAAACTACTTCTTTGAGGTCTCCATTAAGAAAAGCAGTCTTTACATCAATCTGATAAACCACCATGTTCTTGCTAGCATTAGCCAGGAAGATTCCGATAGCCTCAATTCGTGTAACCGAAGCAAATGATTCCTCAAAGTCAATACCCTCCTCTTGTCGGTATCCTTTAGCCACTAGCCTTGCCTTATTCTTCAGTACATCACCGTGCTCATAAAGCTTTACTTTAAAGATCCACTTGAGAGCAATAATCATAGCACAATCTGGAGCAGGTACTAATTCCCATACATCAAGACGATCAAACTCATGGATTTCTTCTTGCATAGAACTAAACCAGCTGTCCTCAGACATTGCTGTTTTGACATCTTTAGGTTCGATCTTTGAGAGTATAGAATTGAAGAAGCACCATAAGGCATCAGTGGCAAGTTGTTTACGAGTGGATACTGGGCGAGAAGGATTCCCAATGATATTGTCCAATGGATGGTCATGTGTCCATTTTCTGAGATGTTCATGTGGTTGATTATGAGGAACTGATGTAGCAAAGTTTGGATCCCCTGATGAAGATGGTTCAGGTGTTGGTTCAGGGGCACATATGTTTTCAAATAGAGCATCTTTAGGAGTGGCAAAGGGGTTATCTCCGTCATAACTGTGGAGTTTGTTAGGACTCCTTGAGATCATTTTGAGCCTTAGGGTTTAACAATAACAATGATTATAAATATGATACGCATCGGAATTAAAACAAACATCATTATTATTGACACAAGGTTTTTCCACATCTCCCCAATTATTATTTGATCAGAATAACAACGTGTTACCTAACTGTAACAAGGATCAAAGCCTTCTTCGATCTTGGAGATAACTAAACTACTTACCTAGGCGTTTACAAGACTATACGCCTAGGACACACACACACCTTTACAAGTCTACATTATGGAAGACTTATATAAAACCTAAACCCCGTGTCCTCTTTATATACTAGAGGATTAGGGTTTACAAAATACTACGAAGGACTAAATAATAAATCTTCTTTTGCAAGCAAGTCCTTCCATCTTTTTGTAGATTTCTTCTTTGTCACTTTAAGCCCTTGATGTTTCATTCTTTATTGTTTTGTATCATCAAATCAAGAAACCCAACAATCTTCCCCTATTTGATGATGACAAAACAAACACGATTCTTGTACGAACTTCCCTAGACGAAGTAGCAAAAGTTGAGATAATAAATCTCACCATGAATGAAACAATCTTATCTTCTTTTGTCTTCCCCTTAATCCATGCCACGCCACTTCAACATCTCTTCCCCTTTTTGTTATCAACAAATAGGGATGTAAGCGTGAATTTCAAATGATTAAAGACATCATAATATGCTTCCCCTGAAATCAATGTGTTAACCATATTGTGTGTAAACCAACTAACCAATCTTGTGTGTGACGTCCAACATCTTCCAAACCATACTAGAACCAAAAATATGTACTATCCAATATCGAGTAATATAAGCAGTAGAAACATTCTATATCAGACAACACAAGCAGTAGAAACAAGCATTCGATCAGTGGAATCAAAATAGTATGGCAGTGGATACGAGTATGTAGCAGTAGTTTCAATAAGCTTAGCAGTGGTTTCAATAAGCTAGCAGTGGTTACAACAAGCTAGTAGTGGTTACGACAAACTAGCAGTGGTTACCAATAACACTAGCAGTGGAAACGAGTTAACTAGCAGTGGAAACGAGTTAACTAGCAGTGGAAACCAACTTACCAGCAGCAGACTTCGACAAGTAATAACTTTTTATTCGAAGCTCAGATCGACAATCCCTTCGGTGAAAAGTTAGATTGATATATATAGAACGTCAACCAAAAATTTCGTTACGATCCAACGGTTAACGAAAAAGTTATGATCGTTACAAAACAGTGCTGCAGAAACATTACGGAAATTATTGAAATTCGAATTTTCCTTCTTTTTCGACACATAAAACCTTGCGAATCCCTAGGTAACGAGCTCCCCAAGATCTGATACCAATTGTGGAGTTTGTTAGGACTCCTTGAGATCGTTTTGAGCCTTAGGTTTTAACAATAACAATGATTATAAATATGATACGCAGCGGAATTAAAACAAACATCATTATTATTGACACAAGGTTTTTCCACATCTCCCCAATTATTATTTGATCAGAATAACAACGTGCTACCCAACTGTAACAAGGATCAAAGCCTTCTTCGATCTTGGAGATAACTAAACTACTTACCTAGGCGTTTACAAGACTATACGCCTAGGACACACACACACCTTTAATAGTCTACATTATGGAAGACTTATATAAAACCTACACCCATGTCCTCTTTATATACTAGAGGATTAGGGTTTACAAAATACTACGAAGGACTAAATAATAAATCTTCTTTTGCAAGCAAGTCCTTCCATCTTTTTGTAGATTTCTTCTTTGTCACTTTAAGCCCTTGATGTTTCATTCTTTATTGTTTTGTATCATCAAATCAAGAAACCCAACAGGATGGTCATGTGTCCATTTTCTGAGATGTTCATGTGGTTGATGATGAGGAACTGATGTAGCAAAGTTTGGATCCCCTGATGAAGATGGTTCAGGTGTTGGTTCAGGGGAACATATGTTTTCAAATAGAGCATCTTTAGGAGTGGCAAAGGGGTTATCTCCGTCATAATTAACATCTATATTTCCATGATGTACGCCCGAAGATTGAGGATTTGAAGATGATGATGAGTGATCTGCAGCTGGCGCTTCTTAAGATAGAGACATTGAAACAGATGGATTATCTGTGTTGATTGGATTAGAAGCCGCTACTGTTGATGGTGTAGTGATCTGTGCTGAACTACAGTCAAGCTACCTCACACAAGCCAGCCACTTGTGAATGACTGACCGTAAGAAGCTTAAAACTGCTCAGACACAAATACAATGAAGTCCTGGAGAATACAATGAATTCCCGGGTCGTTTAGTCCCACGGAGACTCAATGGTGTGTTAAAACAAACTCAGATGATAGAGTGATCACTAAGGATAGTGATCTGTAAAGGTTTTGATTAGAAATATTACACTACTGATTGATAGGAAAGGAATGGAATACAGAACAGGAAAGCACAACAATCAGATAAGAAAAACGTAAACGTAAGTTTAAAAACTACGTATACGTGCAAAATAAAAAGTAAAATCTAAGAAATAAAAGTCCTAAAAATATAAAAATAACATTTTTGGAATCCTAAAAATAAAAGAAAATTATTAGAAAAAGAAAATTATTTTTAAAACTATTTAATTAATTATTATTAATTAAAAACTATTTTAACTATTTAATAAATACTCTAAAATAGAAGAAAATACAAACTAAGGATAGAAAAATAAAATTATGATTCAGAAATGTCTAAAATACTATAAAACTAATTTTAAAATTAAAAATATATTTTTCACACTTTTTGTCTAATTATTACTAATTAATAACTATTTAAAATACACTTAATTACTAGAAAATATAAAATAAACCTGGAAAAATAAAATTTTAACTTGAAAAAATCTAAAATAAGATAAAACTAATTTTAAAACAGAAAAGATATTTTTATGCTTTTTAATTATTTATTACTAATTAATTACTATTTTTAACTAATTAAAATTATAATAAATACTAAAAAGATAGAGAAAATTATGAAACTTTTTCTAAAAATACTATATGATGACAGAAACCTAAGAAAAATAGAAAAACAAGACTAGCTTATTAATAAGATGAAAAGAAAAATCAAAAAGCTAGAAAATCTTAAATAAACACTATCACTGATTTTAACTTGATCTTTTTCTGGATTTTCTTTTTGAAAACTACTTTACTACTGATTTTATGAAACTTTAATGAACACAAAAATTTTACAAACCACAAATAAGCTGTTTTACAAGCTTAAAAGCCCAACAGTTATGCTTATGAGCTTATTGGGTGAAATAAGCTCAAACAAGCTAACCAGCTGAAACAAAAGCTTAAAGTAGATGTAAACTAGCTAGATGAACTAAAATAAAGCTAAAAGAGACAGAGAAGCACACTGAAAAGCTATAAATAAGCAATAAGCACTTTTGATTAAAACATAAATGGGACAATCTTTAAACTACTTGCAGCCCTAGCTATTAAGCTTCAAATTGAAAAACAAGAGTTGGAACCTCAAGTTAGCTTGGTTGGCTACCCAAAGAAACAAGTATCACAGTATAAGACCAAAAATTGAGCTCTGTGCAAGCTTTTCAAAATGGGCTTATTCACTGTGCACAGGGCAGTTACACAGAGCAGTTATCAACAATAAGCTAAGAAATAAGTACCAAATAAGCTGATTAAGAGATAACTAGTATTTTTATATTTTTGTTAAGCAACTAGACTTTAAAAATCCAAAACCTTATAAACTGAATCCTACTAATAAGTACTCAGTGAAATTCCAAAGTTTATTCAAAAGTGACCTTAATGAAAATTTGACTTTTATAGAAAACCAAGAGAGTTGACCAAGATGAACTTTGATTCACTACTGATCACTGAATATGTTGTTTTAAGTTATTTTAAGACTTACTTGAGCAAGATTAGCAACTTATAAACACAAATTCATGATCATATATCCTAAAAATTCAACAGTAAGCACATAAGACATGATTAACTGATTTTTTGACTTTTGATGAACTAGGACTGGATTTCTTAACTGATATGAGTTGTTTAAACCAAGTTAGACAGATTTCCAACAAGTCCAATGACCAGAGTACCTTTGAACACAAAAAACCAAACACCCCTTGAGATGACTGTTTTGAATGATTTCAAGGATTAACACAACTTAAGACCATGCAGATGATATCAGACCTTGTATTATCATATATTAGGACTAAAGAGACATGAAATAACAACATTAACCACAAGAAATTCACTAATGATGATTATGCAATTTTAACTGCTAAAACTAAATTTTTGTAAACTACAAATTAAAAAGAACAAGTAACTGATTTAAAAGCTTAAATACACTAAATTAAGACTGATTATCACAAAGAAAAAGAAATTAGAGCTAATGAACAAGTACAACAGTGAAATGCCAAAATGGTTAAAAAGCTTACAAATGGGTATTCAACTGCAAACCAAGAACCAATGACCAATACCAACCCTAATAGCTTTCCATAAAGCTTCTAACCCAAGGCCATCCACAATTCACCCTGCTCCAGCTGTGTACACCATTTTCAACTGATTTTTGATTTTTTGGCTATTTAATTTGTATTTTTGGTGAATTTTGATTTTTGATGCTAAACTGAATTTTAGGATATCTAATAGCTTTAATAAGCTATCTAGGAGCTTAAGTGACCTATTTCAGTCCATACAAACATCTACAAACAACAATTTATCATTCATGAGATTTTTGAAAATGAGGAAAATTGCATAAGCTGAAATATAAGTTGATACTTGAATTAAAGGTTCACAAAAGCTTTATTAATACATAAGAACTTGAAATACAGAGTTTGAAGATTAAAACATACACTTAAAACTTGAAAATGCTTAAAACGACAATGAAAAACTTAAATTACTCTAGATACTTGATACATTGCATCTCTCTTCATCTTTATAGACTTTTCAGACTCCCCATGTGCTTCTGATTGAATCCCACTTCATCTGAGCCCTTGAATCACTGAATTGAATCAAAACCGTCCAAGTGGATATTTGGCGCCAAAATTCTTCATAGCAGTTTTGAGCTTTAATGAGGGTGGGTTGAGATAATTAAAGGTTTTGTTTTTTAGAGGAGGAGGAGGGGACAAGGTAAGGGAGGGGAGTTGAAAATGTGGAGAAAACCATGCCTGGTTTTGAATATCTGGTTTGGGAGAGGTGATGCTACAGTGCTGGTGGTTTTGCGCGCGTGGGTAGTGGATTTGACTTCTGTTGACCGTGGGTGGGTAATAACAAAAGGCCGGGTCAATGGGTATTGGGCTAATTGGGCTGGATTTGGCTTTTGAAATAACATAAGGATCCGTTTGGTTTAACTAGAACAAGGACCAAAAGTGTAATTTATCCAAACTCAAGGACTGAAAATGCCAACTTTCCAAACTTATAACAAGGACCAATTTTGACAAACTTTGATAAAACAAGGATCCTTTTTGCATAAAATCCATTTTCAAAGGTCCAAGGACTAATTTTGCAATTTTCCAAAGTTAAGGGACCTTTCTTGCCAATTGACCAAAGAATCATTCAAGGATAATTTTTGATAACTTAGAATACTTCAGGGACCTTGAATGATAAAATTCCACATTTTGATATTCCAGGGACTAGATTTGACAATTTTTAAAACTTGGGGGACTAAAACTGCCAATTTTGCAAACTTGATACATTTTTCATCTGATTTTGATATTTTTGCATTCAAAACACATAAAACACTGATTTGTGATATTTTGATCATTTTGATGTGTTTCTGAGTGTTTTCAGATGATTTTGCAGTTTAGATTATACAAAAATGATGAGTATTTAGACACTCATCAATCCCCCACACTGAGATATTGCTAGTCCCTAGCAATGATTTGAGAAAACTTGATGGATTTGAAAAACTCTTTACCAAAAGCCATCACTTCTGGAGTAGCCAATTGTTTTGATTCAAGTAAGAACCTTGGTACAACGATAACCAAATGATTTATTGGCAAATCATAAACCATATAACGGATTTGATGTGTCTTTACCAGAAGCCGTACCCTTCTGGACTAGCCAACTCTTAGATAAATTATCAGGATTATCTTTGGTGAGCTGAATACCAATTATGGATTTTCCACTGCCTTTACCACAAGCCATAAACTTGCGGGCTAGCCAACTCTTCACTTTTTAGGATATGGTGAGTTGAATACCATACAATTTTGGGCAAATTGCAAGCCATATAAACGGATTTGAGAAATCTTTACCATGAGCCGTTTGCTCCTGGATTAGCCAATCCTTTTGTCTTACAGACAAGGCGGACTGATAACCAATTGAGTAAGTGTAGAACACTTACTCCAAAAAAAATTTTGGCCAAAAACGGGGGAATTAGGTGGATAATATATGATAAAATTCGTGAGAATTCCCCCCCACACTTAGAAATGAATATTGCCCTCAATATTCAAAGTACCGGCGGTTATGCCGAAACAAAGAACGTAAAAGGGAAATATTACGGCCATTATTTAGAATTTTTTTTATTTTTATTTTATTTTTATTTTTTTTTTTTTTTTTGAAAGAATGAGAATATACAACAGCGTGGGGAGACTCCCCCACACTAGGGTGGTAGAAAGGGGTAAGAAGACAGAATTATGGGTGAAAACCCATATGGTGCGTGCTAATGTTTTTGATTCCCGAGTCACTAGCTTGACTCGATCCCCGCATTCATTGGTTCATGGGGAATGTTTGTAGATCCGGGACAACCACAGGGGGAATGTCCTCTCCAAAATAGTGCTTCACTCGATGACCATTCACTTTAAAATTAGGACCATCGGGTTGAGATAACTCAACGGTACCATAAGGATAAACCTTAGCGATAGTAAATGGACCAGACCAGCGGGACTTAAGCTTTCCCGAGAAAATCTTCAATCTTGAATTGAAAAGAAGGACTCGATCACCAACGTTGAAAACGCGGTTCTTGATCTTGGAGTCATGAATCTTCTTTGTCTTTTGTTTATAGATCAAAGAGTTCTCGTAAGCTTGATCACGAAGTTCATTTAATTCATTCATTTGAACTTTTCTATGATCACCAGCTGTCTGTATCTCGAAGTTTGCATGCTTTAAGGCCCAGTATGCCTTGTGCTCTAACTCAATCGGAAGATGACATGCCTTTCCGTACACTAGCTTGTATGGAGTACACCCGATGGGTGTTTTGTAAGCTGTACGGAAGGCCCAGAGTGCGTCATCAAGTTTATCCGACCAGGATGCACGATTTTCGCCTACTGTCCTTTCAAGAATCCTTTTAATACCCCGGTTTGAAACTTCCACCTGCCCACTTGTTTGGGGGTGGTATGCAGTAGAGAGACGATGGGTAACACCATACTTTTGCATGACACGATCAAATTGGTCATTACAAAAATGTGTACCACGATCAATGATTATCGCTCTCGGAGTTCCAAACCTGGCAAAAAGAGATTTCAAAAATTTCACAACAACTCGGGCATCATTGGTGGGTAAAGCTTTTGATTCAACCCATTTTGACAGATAGTCAACAGCCACGAGTATGTACTTGTTACCACGAGAAGATGGAAATGGCCCCATAAAATCAATACCCCATATGTCAAATATCTCACAAACTTGAATGGCATTTTGTGGCATTTCATTTCTTTGAGATATATTACCATAACGTTGACAAGCGTCACAGGTTTTGACATAATCGTGGGCATCCTTATAGATTGTGGGCCAATAGAACCCGGAATCAAACACCTTTTTGGCGGTGTAGTTTGGACTATGATGGCCCCCGGTGGGTCCAGCATGGCAAGCTGTGAGAATGTCAATAGCTTCCTGTCCATAAACACATCGCCTGATGACTTGATCCGCACAAATTTTGAACAAGAAAGGGTCGTCCCAGAAATAATGTTTAACATCCTTGAAGAATTTGTTCTTCTGCTGGGTCGACATCCCTTTCACAATGAAGTTACCCGCATGGTAATTTGCGAAGTCAGCAAACCATGGGGTGGAAGAATCTCCACGAAAAGAAACCGCATTGAGTGTCTCGAGAGGAAATGTTTCATTAATTTCCTTTTTCTCGAAAACATCTTGGTGAGGGTTTTCTAATCTGGACAGATGATCAGCAGCTAGATTCTCAGCTCCTTTTTTATCACGTATAATGATATCAAATTCTTGGAGGAGGAGAATCCAACGAAGCAATCTCAGCTTTGCATCTTGTTTTGCAAAGAGATATTTGAGAGCCGAGTGATCCGTATACACCACGCATTTGGTCAGGATTAAGTATGGCCGAAACTTTTCAAATGCATACACCACGGCTAATAGCTCTTTTTCTGTGGTGGTGTAATGAGTTTGAGCTTCAGTCATAGTCTTACTTGCGTAGTGAATAGGCTGAAAATGCTTGTTTCTTCGTTGCCCTAGGACTGCACCGATAGCAAAATCACTTGCATCGCACATGAGCTCAAAAGGCAAGTCCCAGTCGGGAGCAACGAGAATGGGTGCTTCAGTGAGCTTTTTCTTCAATGTTTCAAAAGCTATGATGCACTCGGGTGAGAAGATAAATGGAGCATCCTTTTCAAGAAGATGGGTCATAGGCCGGGCCATTTTAGAAAAATCTTGTATGAATCTACGATAGAAACCGGCATGACCTAAAAAACTCCTAATACCTTTAACGGTGGTAGGATGAGGCAGCTTAGCAATAACATCAACTTTTGCTCTATCAACCTCAATCCCGTTCTTGGAAATCTTATGGCCAAGGACAATGCCTTCTTTGACCATAAAGTGGCTCTTCTCCCAGTTTAGACAAAGATTGGTGTCTTTACACCTTTGAAGCATTTTATCTAAATGGGAGAGACATGATTGAAAAGAATCCCCAATGACCGAGAAGTCATCCATAAACACCTCCATCGTTTCCCCGATCATGTCGTGGAAAATGGCCATCATACATCGTTGGAACGTGCCAGGAGCATTACATAAGCCGAAAGGCATACGTTTGTAGGCAAAAGTCCCGTATGGGCAAGTGAATGTGGTCTTCTCTTGATCATTTGGATCAATGGGGATCTGAAAGTAACCCGAGAAACCATCAAGGAAACAATAGTACTCATTCCCTGCTAATCTCTCAAGCATCTGGTCCATGAAGGGTAGAGGAAAATGGTCTTTACGGGTGGCGTCATTTAACTTACGATAGTCAATACACACACGCCATCCCGTAACCAGACGAGTTGGAATTAACTCGTTATCTTCATTTGTGACAACAGTAATGCCACCCTTTTTCGGAACACAATGAATTGGGCTGACCCAAGGACTATCTGAGATCGGGTAAATCAATCCTGCATCAAGAAGTTTGATAACCTCTTGTTTGATAACATCATGGATTTTTGGATTCACTCGTCTCTGATGTTGAACTGCTGGTTTAAAGTCATCCTCCATCAAGATTTTATGAGTACAAAACTCAGGGTTGATACCCTTAATGTCGGAGAGTTTCCAAGCAATTGCTTGCTTGTGTGACTTCAAGATTTTAATGAGAGCAGCTTTTTCATCTTTACTCAAATCTCGAGCAATAATGACGGGTAATTTATCATCACCCTCAAGAAATGCATACTCGAGATGAGGAGGTAAGTCCTTAAGCTCAACCTCAGGAAATTCTTCAGTTTTCTCAACTGACTTGACTTCCTTGTTATGAAGTTTGATGGGAGGGAGAGAAGGAGAAGTATCCAGATTTGACAACTTCTTTAGAAGAATATCTCCCTCCAGATTAATCTCATTTTGATTAATCTCAACTGGGATTGAATCACTAGGGTGAGGGGTTGATGATGGATCATCATTGAGCAACTTCTCAATAAGAAGTATATCCCCCTCAATATCAATAGGAGCGTGATCAATTTCCCAAGGTACAGAATCACTAGCCAAGTATGCTTCAATCTCATCTAAGATGAAGTCGCTTCCCTCAAACGGAGTGAGGGAAGGAGTAGAATTGGCTATGATAGGCTGAGAAGATGTGATGGAATCCCCACTCACAGAATTATGAGAATAACCAAGAACTTCTTGAGAGTACTCGTCAGAAGCAACATCAATGATATCTATTCGGTTAACTGATTCAGAATCATAGTTTGCAGAGTACCTCGAAGTTTGGTCAAGGTTGAAGGTGACAGCTTCATTACCAACACGCAATGTGATTTCCTGCTCAAATACATCTATGAGAGCACGGCCCGTTCTCAGGAATCCTCGACCAACAATGAGAGGAACCCGATGATCGGCATCAAAATCAACAACCACGAAGTCAGCTGGAAAATGGAACTTTCCTACTTTCACAAATACGTCTTCAGCAATGCCAAGAGGACGGGATATGGAACGATCTGCAAGCTCGAGAGTCATGCATGTAGGAGTAAGTTCCGGAAGAGAAAGTTTCTTCCACACTGAATAAGGCATAAGGTTTATGCTTGCACCAAGATCTGCTAGGGCAAAGCATTCAACCATTCCTGGGAATACACAAGGTAGGAGAAATTTCCCAGGATCTCCAAGTTTTTCTGGAAGCTTCTTCAGAATAACAGCTGAGCAGTTCTCGTTCAGTGGAGTTTTTGCCATTTCAAACAGCTTTTCCTTATTGCTTAACATGTGTTTGAGAGTTGATGCAAACTTGGGCATCAGCATGATAGCATCCGCAAAGCTTATGTCAAAATGTAACTCTTGGAAAATTTGGAAAAATTTATCCATTTGATGACTTGCTTTCTCGCGGAGCTTTTGCTCATTCAAACGTGATGGGTAAGGAATAGAAGATTTGGATTTCTGATTCTAAACAGGAGCTACAGGAGGTTCAAAAACAACTCCTTGTTTTGACTTGGGTTTCTGGACCACTTCAGGTTGGACTACCGAAGGTAGGACGTGTGCGGTACTTCGTGGACTTGAATAATGCACCTTGTCCGTTGTTTCCTTGGTAACTTGACTCATTGGCACAGGTGGAGGAGGCATTGGAGTCGTAGGTCCATTGTGTTTTGGAGGTTCACTGTCCACTACCTTTGGGAGAGAAGAAGAAGAAGAGGTAGTAGGAACAGCAGGTCCATCATATGAAACACCACTTCTGGTTGTGATCGCCTTTGCATCGCCCCTCGGGTTAGCGATCGTGTTGCTCGGTAAAGTACCTGAGCCCGAGGGTCGATCATTTAAAGACTTCTTCAGATCAGCAATCTGACTGACCAACAACCTGTTCATTTCATCTTGGGATTTCATGAACTGCTTCAGTAACTCATCAGATGATGGTACTGGAGGAGTAATGACGGGAGGAGCTGGAGGGATAATTTGAGGTCGTATGTTTTGATTATGACCAAAATTCCCTTGATTAGGATTCATATTCCCATGAAATTGATTCCCTCGATTGAAATTGTTTTGATGAAGGTTCCCCTGATGTTGGAAACCTTGATTGGGTCCAGGATAGAAATTACCTTGGTTTTGATAACCTTGGTTCATTCTAGGTTGGTTTTGATTCCGGTTGTGCATGTTATGATTCTGGTTAAAACCGGGTGGTGCCTGATTAGTGTTAGCACGGTAGTGTGGTTCATTTTGAGGACGGTATTGATTACCTCCTTGCTGTGAACTACCGACTAGAGCATTGGCTTCAAAAGGACTACCATCGGTGGCAGTACAATTGTAGTAAGCATGAGGACCACCACAAGTGACACAACTCTCAACTTTCTTCACTTCAGCATGTGTTGGTGTCTGAGTGAAGGAGACTTTCTTATGGTTAGCAAGAACCAAAGCCTGAACAATGTCTGTGAGTTTGTCAATCTTAGCATCGGTGCTAGATGTACTCACGGGGGATGAAGAAGAAGAAGGTCCAGCATGAGACTGATATGTCTTTGCTCTGAAAGGACGGACTTGAGACTTGTTCTCAATGATTTGCAAGGCTTCTTTGGTAGTCTTGCTCAGGAAATTACCTCCCGCGGAGGCATTCAAAGAGTCTTGATTGGTCTGATTGAGACCATTGTAGAAAGTATCCATTTGCATTAATTCGGTAAAACCGTGATGCGGACACTTGCGAAGCAACTCTTTGTAACGATCCCATGCCTCCCCGAATGATTCATCAAATCTCTGAGAAAATTTCATTATCTCATTCTTAAGACTTGTGGTTCGGGATGGAGGATAGAACTCGTTAACGAACTTGGTGACAAGATCTTCCCATGTCTCTATAGAACGAGGGGGTTGTTTCTCAAGCCAATTCCGGGCTTGTCCCTCTAGAGAAAATGGGAACAGAAGAAGCTTGATAGCTTCGTGTGGGACATTCTTGTACTTGATGGTAGATGCTATCTTGTTAAACCATCGAATGTGTGCATGAGGATCATCCCGCTCAAAACCATAGAATTGGCTTTGGGTTACTAGATTGAGCAACCCGGTTTTGAGCTCAAAAGTGTCAGCCACGATGGCTGGGACAACAATGGCATCTCCGTAACCCTCGATGGGTGCTTGGAGAAGCTCATTCATGGGTTTGTCTTCTGCCATTTCGACAGGAGGTGGTGGTGGTAGACGTTCCTCAGTCACGGCTGAAGGAGCTGAACGTCCTCTACGTCTACGAGGAATGTTTCCAAGTTCAGAAAGTGGACTTGTAGAACTGGAAGAACGAGTGCGCATGCACTATGTATAAAAATCAATTTTCAAAACAAATGAGGCAAAACACAAGTGAACTTAACCAATAATCACAACTGAAATGGCTTCTTTGAAAAAGGTACACCAAATCACAAGTGACACAAAGGCAAGTTTTAAATCTGATGTTCGGGAACTTATTAATGGTCGCACCCCCAGTTAGGTAGTGCACTGCCTTGATTTGCGGTGGTTGATTTTTATGTATATTTTAAGTACCACTGAAAAGACGTAGGTAATGATTTGTGCAGATGGGTTTAAAAACTTTTGGACAATATTTTTGGTATCGTCTCGTTTAACCAAATCGTACTGTTTTAAGAATCACCTTAAAGACAATACAAGATAGAAAACGCTACGATTGTTTTGTTGTTTTATATTTTTTTTGGTGTTTTAACACTTTAGGAAAAGTGTTAATGACTTTTTTGATTTTCTTATAACTTTACAAAAAACTTTTTACAAATGATGGTTTATGTGCAACAATGGATCTGAAAATGGCTAAACACACGCTAAAGCCTCCCCGTCAGCGGCGCCAAAATTTGATATGTGCTGAACTACAGTCAAGCTACCTCACACAAGCCAGCCACTTGTGAATGACTGACCGTAAGAAGCTTAAAACTGCTCAGACACAAATACAATGAAGTCCTGGAGAATACAATGAATTCCCGGGTCGTTTAGTCCCACGGAGACTCAATGGTGTGTTAAAACAAACTCAGATGATAGAGTGATCACTAAGGATAGTGATCTGTAAAGGTTTTGATTAGAAATATTACACTACTGATTGATAGGAAAGGAATGGAATACAGAACAGGAAAGCACAACAATCAGATAAGAAAAACGTAAACGTAAGTTTAAAAACTACGTATACGTGCAAAATAAAAAGTAAAATCTAAGAAATAAAAGTCCTAAAAATATAAAAATAACATTTTTGGAATCCTAAAAATAAAATAAAATTATTAGAAAAAGAAAATTATTTTTAAAACTATTTAATTAATTATTATTAATTAAAAACTATTTTAACTATTTAATAAATACTCTAAAATAGAAGAAAATACAAACTAAGGCTAGAAAAATAAAATTATGATTCAGAAATGTCTAAAATACTATAAAACTAATTTTAAAATTAAAAATATATTTTTCACACTTTTTGTCTAATTATTACTAATTAATAACTATTTAAAATACACTTAATTACTAGAAAATATAAAATAAACCTGGAAAAATAAAATTTTAACTTGGAAAAATCTAAAATATGATAAAACTAATTTTAAAACAGAAAAGATATTTTTTATGCTTTTTAATTATTTATTACTAATTAATTACTATTTTTAACTAATTAAAATTATAATAAATACTAAAAAGATAGAGAAAATTATGAAACTTTTTCTAAAAATACTATATGATGACAGAAACCTAAGAAAAATAGAAAAACAAGACTAGCTTATTAATAAGATGAAAAGAAAAATCAAAAAGCTAGAAAATCTTAAATAAACACTATCACTGATTTTAACTTGATCTTTTTCTGGATTTTCTTTTTGAAAACTACTTTACTACTGATTTTATGAAACTTTAATGAACACAAAAATTTTACAAACCACAAATAAGCTGTTTTACAAGCTTAAAAGCCCAACAGTTATGCTTATGAGCTTATTGGGTGAAATAAGCTCAAACAAGCTAACCAGCTGAAACAAAAGCTTAAAGTAGATGTAAACTAGCTAGATGAACTAAAATAAAGCTAAAAGAGACAGAGAAGCACACTGAAAAGCTATAAATAAGCAATAAGCACTTTTGATTAAAACATAAATGGGACAATCTTTAAACTACTTGCAGCCCTAGCTATTAAGCTTCAAATTGAAAAACAAGAGTTGGAACCTCAAGTTAGCTTGGTTGGCTACCCAAAGAAACAAGTATCACAGTATAAGACCAAAAATTGAGCTCTGTGCAAGCTTTTCAAAATGGGCTTATTCACTGTGCACAGGGCAGTTACACAGAGCAGTTATCAACAATAAGCTAAGAAATAAGTACCAAATAAGCTGATTAAGAGATAACTAGTATTTTTATATTTTTGTTAAGCAACTAGACTTTAAAAATCCAAAACCTTATAAACTGAATCCTACTAATAAGTACTCAGTGAAATTCCAAAGTTTATTCAAAAGTGACCTTAATGAAAATTTGACTTTTATAGAAAACCAAGAGAGTTGACCAAGATGAACTTTGATTCACTACTGATCACTGAATATGTTGTTTTAAGTTATTTTAAGACTTACTTGAGCAAGATTAGCAACTTATAAACACAAATTCATGATCATATATCCTAAAAATTCAACAGTAAGCACATAAGACATGATTAACTGATTTTTTGACTTTTGATGAACTAGGACTGGATTTCTTGACTGATATGAGTTGTTTAAACCAAGTTAGACAGATTTCCAACAAGTCCAATGACCAGAGTACCTTTGAACACAAAAAACCAAAAACCCCTTGAGATGACTGTTTTGAATGATTTCAAGGATTAACACAACTTAAGACCATGCAGATGATATCAGACCTTGTATTATCATATATTAGGACTAAAGAGACATGAAATAACAACATTAACCACAAGAAATTCACTAATGATGATTATGCAATTTTAACTGCTAAAACTAAATTTTTGTAAACTACAAATTAAAAAGAACAAGTAACTGATTTAAAAGCTTAAATACACTAAATTAAGACTGATTATCACAAAGAAAAAGAAATTAGAGCTAATGAACAAGTACAATAGTGAAATGCCAAAATGGTTAAAAAGCTTACAAATGGGTATTCAACTGCAAACCAAGAACCAATGACCAATACCAACCCTAATAGCTTTCCATAAAGCTTCTAACCCAAGGCCATCCACAATTCACCCTGCTCCAGCTGTGTACACCATTTTCAACTGATTTTTGATTTTTTGGCTATTTAATTTGTATTTTTGGTGAATTTTGATTTTTGATGCTAAACTGAATTTTAGGATATCTAATAGCTTTAATAAGCTATCTAGGAGCTTAAGTGACCTATTTCAGTCCATACAAACATCTACAAACAACAATTTATCATTCATGAGATTTTTGAAAATGAGGAAAATTGCATAAGCTGAAATATAAGTTGATACTTGAATTGAAGGTTCACAAAAGCTTTATTAATACATAAGAACTTGAAATACAGAGTTTGAAGATTAAAACATACACTTAAAACTTGAAAATGCTTAAAACGACAATGAAAAACTTAAATTACTCTAGATACTTGATACATTGCATCTCTCTTCATCTTTATAGACTTTTCAGACTCCCCATGTGCTTCTGATTGAATCCCACTTCATCTGAGCCCTTGAATCACTGAATTGAATCAAAACCGTCCAAGTGGATATTTGGCGCCAAAATTCTTCATAGCAGTTTTGAGCTTTAATGAGGGTGGGTTGAGATAATTAAAGGTTTTGTTGTTTAGAGGAGGAGGAGGGGACAAGGTAAGGGAGGGGAGTTGAAAATGTGGAGAAAACCATGCCTGGTTTTGAATATCTGCTTTGGGAGAGGTGATGCTACAGTGCTGGTGGTTTTGCGCGCGTGGGTAGTGGATTTGACTTCTGTTGACCGTGGGTGGGTAATAACAAAAGGCCGGGTCAATGGGTATTGGGCTAATTGGGCTGGATTTGGCTTTTGAAATAACATAAGGATCCGTTTGGTTTAACTAGAACAAGGACCAAAAGTGTAATTTATCCAAACTCAAGGACTGAAAATGCCAACTTTCCAAACTTATAACAAGGACCAATTTTGACAAACTTTGATAAAACAAGGATCCTTTTTGCATAAAATCCATTTTCAAAGGTCCAAGGACTAATTTTGCAATTTTCCAAAGTTAAGGGACCTTTCTTGCCAATTGACCAAAGAATCATTCAAGGATAATTTTTGATAACTTAGAATACTTCAGGGACCTTGAATGATAAAATTCCACATTTTGATATTCCAGGGACTAGATTTGACAATTTTTAAAACTTGGGGGACTAAAACTGCCAATTTTGCAAACTTGATACATTTTTCATCTGATTTTGATATTTTTGCATTCAAAACACATAAAACACTGATTTGTGATATTTTGATCATTTTGATGTGTTTCTGAGTGTTTTCAGATGATTTTGCAGTTTAGATTATACAAAAATGATGAGTATTTAGACACTCATCAATCCCCCACACTGAGATATTGCTAGTCCCTAGCAATGATTTGAGAAAACTTGATGGATTTGAAAAACTCTTTACCAAAAGCCATCACTTCTGGAGTAGCCAATTGTTTTGATTCAAGTAAGAACCTTGGTACAACGATAACCAAATGATTTATTGGCAAATCATAAACCATATAACGGATTTGATGTGTCTTTACCAGAAGCCGTACCCTTCTGGACTAGCCAACTCTTAGATAAATTATCAGGATTATCTTTGGTGAGCTGAATACCAATTATGGATTTTCCACTGCCTTTACCACAAGCCATAAACTTGCGGGCTAGCCAACTCTTCACTTTTTAGGATATGGTGAGTTGAATACCATACAATTTTGGGCAAATTGCAAGCCATATAAACGGATTTGAGAAATCTTTACCAAGAGCCGTTTGCTCCTGGATTAGCCAATCCTTTTGTCTTACAGACAAGGCGGACTGATAACCAATTGAGTAAGTGTAGAACACTTACTCCAAAAAAAATTTTGGCCAAAAACGGGGGAATTAGGTGGACAATATATGATAAAATTCGTGAGAATTCCCCCCCACACTTAGAAATGAATATTGCCCTCAATATTCAAAGTACCGGCGGTTATGCCGAAACAAAGAACGTAAAAGGGAAATATTACGGCCATTATTTAGAATTTTTTTTATTTTTATTTATTTTTTATTTTTTTTTTTATTTTTTTTTGAAAGAATGAGAATATACAACAGCGTGGGGAGACTCCCCCACACTAGGGTGGTAGAAAGGGGTAAGAAGACAGAATTATGGGTGAAAACCCATATGGTGCGTGCTAATGTTTTTGATTCCCGAGTCACTAGCTTGACTCGATCCCCGCATTCATTGGTTCATGGGGAATGTTTGTAGATCCGGGACAACCACAGGGGGAATGTCCTCTCCAAAATAGTGCTTCACTCGATGACCATTCAATTTAAAATTAGGACCATCGGGTTGAGATAACTCAACGGTACCATAAGGATAAACCTTAGCGATAGTAAATGGACCAGACCAGCGGGACTTAAGCTTTCCCGAGAAAATCTTCAATCTTGAATTGAAAAGAAGGACTCGATCACCAACGTTGAAAACGCGGTTCTTGATCTTGGAGTCATGAATCTTCTTTGTCTTTTGTTTATAGATCAAAGAGTTCTCGTAAGCTTGATCACGAAGTTCATTTAATTCATTCATTTGAACTTTTCTATGATCACCAGCTGTCTGTATCTCGAAGTTTGCATGCTTTAAGGCCCAGTATGCCTTGTGCTCTAACTCAATCGGAAGATGACATGCCTTTCCGTACACTAGCTTGTATGGAGTACACCCGATGGGTGTTTTGTAAGCTGTACGGAAGGCCCAGAGTGCGTCATCAAGTTTATCCGACCAGGATGCACGATTTTCGCCTACTGTCCTTTCAAGAATCCTTTTAATACCCCGGTTTGAAACTTCCACCTGCCCACTTGTTTGGGGGTGGTATGCAGTAGAGAGACGATGGGTAACACCATACTTTTGCATGACACGATCAAATTGGTCATTAAAAAATGTGTACCACGATCACTGATTATCGCTCTCGGAGTTCCAAACCTGGCAAACAGAGATTTCAAAAATTTCACAACAACTCGGGCATCATTGGTGGGTAAAGCTTTTGCTTCAACCCATTTTGACAGATAGTCAACAGCCACGAGTATGTACTTGTTACCACGAGAAGATGGAAATGGCCCCATAAAATCAATACCCCATATGTCAAATATCTCACAAACTTGAATGGCATTTTGTGGCATTTCATTTCTTTGAGATATATTACCATAACGTTGACAAGCGTCACAGGTTTTGACATAATCGTGGGCATCCTTATAGATTGTGGGCCAATAGAACCCGGAATCAAACACCTTTTTGGCGGTGTAGTTTGGACTATGATGGCCCCCGGTGGGTCCAGCATGGCAAGCTGTGAGAATGTCAATAGCTTCCTGTCCATAAACACATCGCCTGATGACTTGATCCGCACAAATTTTGAACAAGAAAGGGTCGTCCCAGAAATAATGTTTAACATCCTTGAAGAATTTGTTCTTCTGCTGGGTCGACATCCCTTTCACAATGAAGTTACCCGCATGGTAATTTGCGAAGTCAGCAAACCATGGGGTGGAAGAATCTCCACGAAAAGAAACCGCATTGAGTGTCTCGAGAGGAAATGTTTCATTAATTTCCTTTTTCTCAAAAACATCTTGGTGAGGGTTTTCTAATCTGGACAGATGATCAGCAGCTAGATTCTCAGCTCCTTTTTTATCACGTATAATGATATCAAATTCTTGGAGGAGGAGAATCCAACGAAGCAATCTCGGCTTTGCATCTTGTTTTGCAAAGAGATATTTGAGAGCCGAGTGATCCGTATACACCACGCATTTGGTCAGGATTAAGTATGGCCGAAACTTTTCAAATGCATACACCACGGCTAATAGCTCTTTTTCTGTGGTGGTGTAATGAGTTTGAGCTTCAGTCATAGTCTTACTTGCGTAGTGAATAGGCTGAAAATGCTTGTTTCTTCGTTGCCCTAGGACTGCACCGATAGCAAAATCACTTGCATCGCACATGAGCTCAAAAGGCAAGTCCCAGTCGGGAGCAACGAGAATGGGTGCTTCAGTGAGCTTTTTCTTCAATGTTTCAAAAGCTATGATGCACTCGGGTGAGAAGATAAAAGGAGCATCCTTTTCAAGAAGATGGGTCATAGGCCGGGCGATTTTAGAAAAATCTTGTATGAATCTACGATAGAAACCTGCATGACCTAAAAAACTCCTAATACCTTTAACGGTGGTAGGATGAGGCAGCTTAGCAATAACATCAACTTTTGCTCTATCAACCTCAATCCCGTTCTTGGAAATCTTATGGCCAAGGACAATGCCTTCTTTGACCATAAAGTGGCTCTTCTCCCAGTTTAGACAAAGATTGGTGTCTTTACACCTTTGAAGCATTTTATCTAAATGGGAGAGACATGATTGAAAAGAATCCCCAATGACCGAGAAGTCATCCATAAACACCTCCATCGTTTCCCCGATCATGTCGTGGAAAATGGCCATCATACATCGTTGGAACGTGCCAGGAGCATTACATAAGCCGAAAGGCATACGTTTGTAGGCAAAAGTCCCGTATGGGCAAGTGAATGTGGTCTTCTCTTGATCATTTGGATCAATGGGGATCTGAAAGTAACCCGAGAAACCATCAAGGAAACAATAGTACTCATTCCCTGCTAATCTCTCAAGCATCTGGTCCATGAAGGGTAGAGGAAAATGGTCTTTACGGGTGGCGTCATTTAACTTACGATAGTCAATACACACACGCCATCCCGTAACCAGACGAGTTGGAATTAACTCGTTATCTTCATTTGTGACAACAGTAATGCCACCCTTTTTCGGAACACAATGAATTGGGCTAACCCAAGGACTATCTGAGATCGGGTAAATCAATCCTGCATCAAGAAGTTTGATAACCTCTTGTTTGATAACATCATGGATTTTTGGATTCACTCGTCTCTGATGTTGAACTGCTGGTTTAAAGTCATCCTCCATCAAGATTTTATGAGTACAAAACTCAGGGTTGATACCCTTAATGTCGGAGAGTTTCCAAGCAATTGCTTGCTTGTGTGACTTCAAGATTTTAATGAGAGCAGCTTTTTCATCTTTACTCAAATCTCGAGCAATAATGACGGGTAATTTATCATCACCCTCAAGAAATGCATACTCGAGATGAGGAGGTAAGTCCTTAAGCTCAACCTCAGGAAATTCTTCAGTTTTCTCAACTGACTTGACTTCCTTGTTATGAAGTTTGATGGGAGGGAGAGAAGGAGAAGTATCCAGATTTGACAACTTCTTTAGAAGAATATCTCCCTCCAGATTAATCTCATTTTGATTAATCTCAACTGGGATTGAATCACTAGGGTGAGGGGTTGATGATGGATCATCATTGAGCAACTTCTCAATAAGAAGTATATCCCCCTCAATATCAATAGGAGCGTGATCAATTTCCCAAGGTACAGAATCACTAGCCAAGTATGCTTCAATCTCATCTAAGATGAAGTCGCTTCCCTCAAACGGAGTGAGGGAAGGAGTAGAATTGGCTATGATAGGCTGAGAAGATGTGATGGAATCCCCACTCACAGAATTATGAGAATAACCAAGAACTTCTTGAGAGTACTCGTCAGAAGCAACATCAATGATATCTATTCGGTTAACTGATTCAGAATCATAGTTTGCAGAGTACCTCGAAGTTTGGTCAAGGTTGAAGGTGACAGCTTCATTACCAACACGCAATGTGATTTCCTGCTCAAATACATCTATGAGAGCACGGCCCGTTCTCAGGAATCCTCGACCAACAATGAGAGGAACCCGATGATCGGCATCAAAATCAACAACCACGAAGTCAGCTGGAAAATGGAACTTTCCTACTTTCACAAATACGTCTTCAGCAATGCCAAGAGGACGGGATATGGAACGATCTGCAAGCTCGAGAGTCATGCATGTAGGAGTAAGTTCCGGAAGAGAAAGTTTCTTCCACACTGAATAAGGCATAAGGTTTATGCTTGCACCAAGATCTGCTAGGGCAAAGCATTCAACCATTCCTGGGAATACACAAGGTAGGAGAAATTTCCCAGGATCTCCAAGTTTTTCTGGAAGCTTCTTCAGAATAACAGCTGAGCAGTTCTCGTTCAGTGGAGTTTTTGCCATTTCAAACAGCTTTTCCTTATTGCTTAACATGTGTTTGAGAGTTGATGCAAACTTGGGCATCAGCATGATAGCATCCGCAAAGCTTATGTCAAAATGTAACTCTTGGAAAATTTGTAAAAATTTATCCATTTGATGACTTGCTTTCTCGCGGAGCTTTTGCTCATTCAAACGTGATGGGTAAGGAATAGAAGATTTGGATTTCTGATTCTCAACAGGAGCTACAGGAGGTTCAAAAACAACTCCTTGTTTTGACTTGGGTTTCTGGACCACTTCAGGTTGGACTACCGAAGGTAGGACGTGTGCGGTACTTCGTGGACTTGAATAATGCACCTTGTCCGTTGTTTCCTTGGTAACTTGACTCATTGGCACAGGTGGAGGAGGCATTGGAGTCGTAGGTCCATTGTGTTTTGGAGGTTCACTGTCCACTACCTTTGGGAGAGAAGAAGAAGAAGAGGTAGTAGGAACAGCAGGTCCATCATATGAAACACCACTTCTGGTTGTGATCGCCTTTGCATCGCCCCTCGGGTTAGCGATCGTGTTGCTCGGTAAAGTACCTGAGCCCGAGGGTCGATCATTTAAAGACTTCTTCAGATCAGCAATCTGACTGACCAAGAACCTGTTCATTTCATCTTGGGATTTCATGAACTGCTTCAGTAACTCATCAGATGATGGTACTGGAGGAGTAATGACGGGAGGAGCTGGAGGGATAATTTGAGGTCGTATGTTTTGATTATGACCAAAATTCCCTTGATTAGGATTCATATTCCCATGAAATTGATTCCCTCGATTGAAATTGTTTTGATGAAGGTTCCCCTGATGTTGGAAACCTTGATTGGGTCCAGGATAGAAATTACCTTGGTTTTGATAACCTTGGTTCATTCTAGGTTGGTTTTGATTCCGGTTGTGCATGTTATGATTCTGGTTAAAACCGGGTGGTGCCTGATTAGTGTTAGCACGGTAGTGTGGTTCATTTTGAGGACGGTATTGATTACCTCCTTGCTGTGAACTACCGACTAGAGCATTGGCTTCAAAAGGACTACCATCGGTGGCAGTACAATTGTAGTAAGCATGAGGACCACCACAAGTGACACAACTCTCAACTTTCTTCACTTCAGCATGTGTTGGTGTCTGAGTGCAGGATACTTTCTTATGGTTAGCAAGAACCAAAGCCTGAACAATGTCTGTGAGTTTGTCAATCTTAGCATCGGTGCTAGATGTACTCACGGGGGGTGAAGAAGAAGAAGGTCCAGCATGAGACTGATATGTCTTTGCTCTGAAAGGACGGACTTGAGACTTGTTCTCAATGATTTTCAAGGCTTCTTTGGTAGTCTTGCTCAGGAAATTACCTCCCGCGGAGGCATTCAAAGAGTCTTGATTGGTCTGATTGAGACCATTGTAGAAAGTATCCATTTGCATTAATTCGGTAAAACCGTGATGCGGACACTTGCGAAGCAACTCTTTGTAACGATCCCATGCCTCCCCGAATGATTCATCAAATCTCTGAGAAAATTTCATTATCTCATTCTTAAGACTTGTGGTTCGGGATGGAGGATAGAACTCGTTAACGAACTTGGTGACAAGATCTTCCCATGTCTCTATAGAACGAGGGGGTTGTTTCTCAAGCCAATTCCGGGCTTGTCCCTCTAGAGAAAATGGGAACAGAAGAAGCTTGATAGCTTCGTGTGGGACATTCTTGTACTTGATGGTAGATGCTATCTTGTTAAACCATCGAATGTGTGCATGAGGATCATCCCGCTCAAAACCATAGAATTGGCTTTGGGTTACTAGATTGAGCAACCCGGTTTTGAGCTCAAAAGTGTCAGCCACGATGGCTGGGACAACAATGGCATCTCCGTAACCCTCGATGGGTGCTTGGAGAAGCTCATTCATGGGTTTGTCTTCTGCCATTTCGACAGGAGGTGGTGGTGGTAGACGTTCCTCAGTCACGGCTGAAGGAGCTGAACGTCCTCTACGTCTACGAGGAATGTTTCCAAGTTCAGAAAGTGGACTTGTAGAACTGGAAGAACGAGTGCGCATGCACTATGTATAAAAATCAATTTTCAAAACAAATGAGGCAAAACACAAGTGAACTTAACCAATAATCACAACTGAAATGGCTTCTTTGAAAAAGGTACACCAAATCACAAGTGACACAAAGGCAAGTTTTAAATCTGATGTTCGGGAACTTATTAATGGTCGCACCCCCAGTTAGGTAGTGCACTGCCTTGATTTGCGGTGGTTGATTTTTATGTATATTTTAAGTACCACTGAAAAGACGTAGGTAATGATTTGTGCAGATGGGTTTAAAAACTTTTGGACAATATTTTTGGTATCGTCTCGTTTAACCAAATCGTACTGTTTTAAGAATCACCTTAAAGACAATACAAGATAGAAAACGCTACGATTGTTTTGTTGTTTTATATTTTTTTTTGGTGTTTTAACACTTTAGGAAAAGTGTTAATGACTTTTTTGATTTTCTTATAACTTTACAAAAAACTTTTTACAAATGATGGTTTATGTGCAACAATGGATCTGAAAATGGCTAAACACACGCTAAAGCCTCCCCGGCAGCGGCGCCAAAATTTGATCTGTGCTGAACTACAGTCAAGCTACCTCACACAAGCCAGCCACTTGTGAATGACTGACCGTAAGAAGCTTAAAACTGCTCAGACACAAATACAATGAAGTCCTGGAGAATACAATGAATTCCCGGGTCGTTTAGTCCCACGGAGACTCAATGGTGTGTTAAAACAAACTCAGATGATAGAGTGATCACTAAGGATAGTGATCTGTAAAGGTTTTGATTAGAAATATTACACTACTGATTGATAGGAAAGGAATGGAATACAGAACAGGAAAGCACAACAATCAGATAAGAAAAACGTAAACGTAAGTTTAAAAACTACGTATACGTGCAAAATAAAAAGTAAAATCTAAGAAATAAAAGTCCTAAAAATATAAAAATAACATTTTTGGAATCCTAAAAATAAAAGAAAATTATTAGAAAAAGAAAATTATTTTTAAAACTATTTAATTAATTATTATTAATTAAAAACTATTTTAACTATTTAATAAATACTCTAAAATAGAAGAAAATACAAACTAAGGCTAGAAAAATAAAATTATGATTCAGAAATGTCTAAAATACTATAAAACTAATTTTAAAATTAAAAATATATTTTTCACACTTTTTGTCTAATTATTACTAATTAATAACTATTCAAAATACACTTAATTACTAGAAAATATAAAATAAACCTGGAAAAATAAAATTTTAACTTGGAAAAATCTAAAATATGATAAAACTAATTTTAAAACAGAAAAGATATTTTTTATGCTTTTTAATTATTTATTACTAATTAATTACTATTTTTAACTAATTAAAATTATAATAAATACTAAAAAGATAGAGAAAATTATGAAACTTTTTCTAAAAATACTATATGATGACAGAAACCTAAGAAAAATAGAAAAACAAGACTAGCTTATTAATAAGATGAAAAGAAAAATCAAAAAGCTAGAAAATCTTAAATAAACACTATCACTGATTTTAACTTGATCTTTTTCTGGATTTTCTTTTTGAAAACTACTTTACTACTGATTTTATGAAACTTTAATGAACACAAAAATTTTACAAACCACAAATAAGCTGTTTTACAAGCTTAAAAGCCCAACAGTTATGCTTATGAGCTTATTGGGTGAAATAAGCTCAAACAAGCTAACCAGCTGAAACAAAAGCTTAAAGTAGATGTAAACTAGCTAGATGAACTAAAATAAAGCTAAAAGAGACAGAGAAGCACACTGAAAAGCTATAAATAAGCAATAAGCACTTTTGATTAAAACAGAAATGGGACAATCTTTAAACTACTTGCAGCCCTAGCTATTAAGCTTCAAATTGAAAAACAAGAGTTGGAACCTCAAGTTAGCTTGGTTGGCTACCCAAAGAAACAAGTATCACAGTTAGCTTGGTTGGCTACCCAAAAACAAGTTAGACATTTTTCCAACAAGTCCAATGACCATAGTACCTTTGAACACAAAAAACCAAACACCCCTTGAGATGACTGTTTTGAATGATTTCAAGGATTAACACAACTTAAAACCATGCAGATGATATCAGACCTTGTATTATCATATATTAGGACTAAAGAGACATGAAATAACAACATTAACCACAAGAAATTTGATATGTGTCTAAATACACATATATTTGTATTATATAAACCCACAAAAACAACCAAAAAACACACAAATGACTCTCAAAATGATACAAATTCATAAAAATGTGTTTTTATGTGATTCAGGTACAAAAGATTGAAAAACAAGTGAAAAATGATCAATTTCACAACAATTGTCGTTTTCAGTCCCTGGAGTTACACAAATTGGCAAAATTAGTCCCTAAATGTTTTAAATGAATGAAAAGTCAACTTTAGTCCTTGGGAAACCAAAAATATTCACAAAACATCCCTGGATAAAAGTTTATACAAAATGGCAATTTTTACCCCTCAAGTTACAAAATTGGCAAAAATAGTCCCTGGGTATTCAAAACTTGGAATTCACAAATTACCCTTGTACTATGCATTAACTTACAAATTGGAACACTTTTGATAACTTTTGGGAATTTACACCTTCAGTCCCTCAAAATCCAAAAATGACATTTTAGGTCCTTTAAGTTTATAAAATAATAAAAATACAACTTTGGTCCTTGTGTTATGTTTACTTGGCAGGTTTGGTCCATCAAAGAAGTTTGGAAATATGATAAATCAGGTCCCTAAAGTTTGGCAGAATTACACTTTTAGTCCTTATGCTAAATTAAATACCAAACGGACCCTCTCTATTATTAATTATCCAAATCCAGTCCAAGTCCAATCTAAACCCAGCTTAGGCCCAACACCCATTCAAGCCCAAAACCCAACCCGTCCGTTATTAGTCACGGTCAAACAGTCAATACCCCGCCAAAACCAGGGGTACTGTAGCATCTTCTCCCCCAACACTGTAATCCCAAAACCACCTGGTTTTTCAACCTCCACCTGTCTCCCCAGCTCACATACTACTCCTTTCCACCTCACAAACCTATCCCACACCTCATTAAATGCTTCCCCACCATCTCACAAGCAACCTTTTCACCCTATCCCCTGTTTTTCTGCTGCAACTCAATCTACTTGACCCCCAAGCTCAAAAAGCTTCTCAACTTGTTCCCTCCACCTCTACAAGCATACAAGATGCATTAATTGCATCCAAACCACCTCAAGCTATCAAATAGGACTTTGGCGCCAAAAGTGTTTTAAACGGTGGAGATCAAATTGGACAATTCAAGGGTCAAGATTGAAGTGGGATATGCTCAGAGTACTAGTGGGAACTCAGAAGGTGTATAAAAAGAAGAGAAGAAAGCTGGGAATATCACCTTGGCCTTAAGCCAATGTCACCTTAGACTAGTATAATTTTTAATGCTTTCATTTAAATTAAATGCCATTTACAGCTTTAATTAGTGTAATGGAACTCATATTAGTGTAATATAATTCTAATCTCAGTTTAATTATAAGACTCTTTTACATTTCAAGTTTTTCATATTTTCCTTTATTTCAAGTTATTTGCATTTCTGTTGGATTATTGTTGTTTGATGGATTCTATAGGTCACATAAGCTCCTGACAAAGCTTGTTAAGCTTTTAGATACATTAAATTAGCTTGGTCTTTTCAAAATCAAAAATCACTAAAAAATAGAGAAAAATAGGAAATAATCAAAAATCAGATTTATGAAGAAGGTGATGAAGCAGGGTTGGATTTGGAATGCTATGGGGTATTAGGAGCTTAATGGGAAGCTATTAGGTGTAACCTTGTCCTTGGTTTCTATGTCTCAGTCCACTTTCTCATTTGTAAGCATTTTTCTAATTTTTTGCATTTTACTGTTTTACTGTTCTAGTTACTTTGATTTTCATGTTTTCATGTTTCTGTGTTGTTAGTTTATGATATTATAGCTTTAAATTAGGTGTTTATGTTTTGGAATTCATTGTGGCTTGGAATCACATTGTGACTGCCAATATGCTTGATTTTGGAAATCCTAGACTTAGGCTTTTGTGACTATTGGTTTAGGCTGAAAAAGGTTTGGTTTGACACACTAAAACCTCTGGATTTGATAAATCTTGATTACACAGTTAGATGTTATGAAAAGTCCAATTTAATCCCTTTTAAAATATTGTTTGGATTTGCTGATATAGAAGCAGTTCAGTGTTTACTTGTTGTTGTTTG
>BPTQ01000007.1:234121416-234158086 GCA_019973895.1 Chrysanthemum seticuspe | reverse complement strand
GATCATTTTCGCAAAAGTTATTAAGTAAACATCGTTTTAAACTTTCGTTTTAGACGGTCCACCGTTTAAACATCACGCGTCTAACGAAAATCAACTCTGACAATTTTCCTCGCATCAGATAAATTTTTAGATCACTCATGATTAATTTGAGAATTTTTAAGATTTATTATTTTTAATATTACCAAATAAGCCCAGCGCAGAACAAAACTAAACTTACGTTTTAAACAATTCTATTTACATCCAGACTTAACGATTCCTGCACTGTATTTCTAATATGTTTTTGAAACTTTTACATTTTTTGGAAAAGTCAAACATATTTCCCTCCTCCTTTGACCATAAAGAAATTAACCTTGTACGTTCTACATTTTTGCTTAAAGCGCGTAACTTTTAAACTTCACGAATAATTATAAAGTTATCCCGCGTATGACGAAAACAACATTTTAACATCTCATATCATTTTTAGACTAACTTTAGTCTACTCTAAATAAATTCACGATCGTTTTCCTGAAATTTTGTTCTTTTCTGATAAACTGCGAATTACGCGTTTTTGACCCGTATTTCCAGTTTTAAGCAGCGTTTTTGCACCCAATAAGACTTATCACTCATTTTATATTTTTAGATGGAGTATAATGATGATTTTAATCATTCCTATAAGTTTCATATTTTTACGACACCCGGTTTTACGTTTCATGAATTAAATACTTACCGTTAGCGATTTTCGGAACCAAACTACACTCCGTAAAATCAAGATAATATCAAAAAAATTCCAATCTTATCACCACCTCACCATGAAAACGTGTAAAGACACATGTAGGGAGGATATTTGATCTTTCCTTAGATCATTACAAGTATACAACTTAACCATGGTTAGTTTTTAACCCAATATATAGTTAACTCCTAAATTTTTCCTATAAATACCATGCTAAATCACTTCATTTTTCTTGCACCACCCCTTCTTAACATCTAAAGTCCTAAACCTAAAGGCATTTCTTATAGATCTTGTAAGAACATTCATGTGTTCTTGAAGAAAACTAGCGTTTGATCTTCGTTCTTGGAAGTTTTCAAGAAAGAGTCGTTATAATCTTCAAATAACTTCAAGTCTCCAAAAAGACGTTGTTATAATCTTCATTTCTTCTTCGGGTTCTCCAGAAGGCGTTGTTATAATCTTCTAATAGCCTTGGGTTTTCGAAGATTGCAAATTTTACGTCGAAGCTCCGCTAATATTTTATTTTTCCGTAATACTCAAGCATTCTATATTAAGGTAAGTATTTATAAAACTCAAACTTATTTAATTACTTACAAACTTTGTTAGTTTAGTTATTGTATTTATAAACTCTTAATATATCATATAATCAAGTAATTAAAATACATGTTTTACGTATTAAGCACTACAACACTAGGGAACTTCATGTGAGGGGTTCATTTGGGTAAACGGATCGACGAGTTGCTGGATTTACGAATTAAAGTGTCCTAGCTCCTTGAACGTTTACTGCATGACCTCTGAATTATGATGGCCCGAACGGTAGTACGAGATATACAAACTAAAACAATTTCTATTAACAAACATACAAATGCTACATATATAGGCTCGTTTATGTTTTCCTAAACATTGTTCCAAACTTAAGTCGCAACATTTCATTTTAGGTTGCTCGTAGAAGTTCTCACGGCATATCCATCATTCTCATTATACATGTGATATCATTTATTAAGGTGAGTCATAGCCCCTACTCTTTTAATACTTGTTTTACAAACTCTTTGGGGGAGATACATGCTCAACTATTTTCATTTACTTTTATAAGTACTTTAAACTTTTACTGATTACCGTGAGTTCATAGCCCCACTTTCTATTACTTAATTCTTTTACAAACCCTTGGGGGAGATACATGCTTTATTTTAAACCGAACACATTGCTTTCAAACTATATACTTATCTGATTGTTTTATTAGCACTAAGTTTCCGCATTTGCCAAACTTAAGTCCCTTAATCATGAATCATTAATCACTATGTGAGAGTGGGCGCGAATATTGTGAATAGATCTATTGGGATTGACGAATCCCGTTTGTGTTGGCCCCATTAAAGGCAAACAAACGCACTATATTTGAATAACATTGGTAAAAATGGCAATTTTACCAGATAGGGCACGCACCGACATTTTCTCCAATAAATTTTGGAACACGTTAACGCCTTGATTGCATGATGCTTAGTCTAATAATAACTTTTTGGTTTTCAAACCATTGGTGTGAGTCTATAGCTCACACTACAAACATTATGTGTTCAACTGATTTCCTAAACTCTATGAATTTCACTCAACCTTTGTGTTGACAGTTTTAAGCATGTATTTCAGGTCCATAATGTCGGAAGCTGGCATGGAAGAGCGAGGACTAGATCAAGAAGGCTATAAATATTTTATCATTCACAAAACATCAAAGACTTTATATTGATGTACTTTGTAAACAATGGAACCAACTGGGACCTATTTTGTAAACTCTGATATATTTGAATAAATTGAATGATAAATCTTTTAAAACGACTCCATTAGAGTTCGTTTTCTATTGTTATGACTGTTGTGCCATGAAGTAACACCCAGTTTGAATTCCGCTGCGTACCACGAAATTGGGGGTGTTACAGATCCGTGTAAAGTAGTGGTTAAATCCTTTCCAAGAAAAATGTATGCGTGAATAGCTCCTTCCAATCTTTTGTTTCTTCTTCTTGATAAATAAAACCTGCACATTCGAAGAAAACAAACGAAACCTTCGCGTAAAATCGGCGGTAATAATATATATAAGACTCTACTAAGATATAATGCTTGTGGAATGGATGTTTACAGAATTTCTGGAAAATTAAGACCTGGAAAATTCCAAAAATTTATAAGTAGCTCAGAAAACAAAAAAAAAGTAATCTGTTATTTTTACTCCTTCCTGACGCCGTCAGGTTGCAATCCTGACACCGTCAGGTTATCCTGACAAAAACTGGTCTGCGATTTTCTGGAAAAAATTCTGGAAAATTTATATCTTTAGAATCTGGAAAAATTTCTGCAAAACATCCATTATGACTCGATACAAGCATTTGACTCGAACAAACACACATATATATATTTTAATGAATTGTTATTCTCATGTTTACGTTTCTTTTGAAAACGTGTGTAATCCTCCCTACACTTATCCTTTATGTAAAATACCTTTATATGCAATTAAGACGAGGTTAAAAATAAAATAAAGCATTTTTACAAATTTAAACATGAGAATAAATAATTAATAAAAGATATATGACACTAACAATCAAACAATTAAGCATGGGTTGCCTCCCACGAAGCCCTTTTCTTTATTTAAGAGTCTTGTAGCTAGACTCGTAGTCGTGCTCCTACGTAACTTCATTACCGCCAACTCCTTCCTTTGCTTTCCCTTCGTCGAAAGGGTGTAGACGTTGTATGCTTACCGTGGATTCCTTGCCAACGTCGTCTATTGTGGTGAAGGTTTTATCCTTTAGATTGGTTTCCTTCACTGTGAAAGGCCCAAACCATCTTGGTTTGTTTCTACCTCGTAATGCCCTTATCCGTGATTTATACAAAAAGCACCTTTTCTCCATTCAAAAATTCCTTAGGGTTCTTTTGTGCCTTAGGTATTGAAGTGGGATTATTTCCTAACTTCTTATCGGGTTTCCACAATGTTGCATACTATCCTTGAACCATAAAATCCCTAAGCCCCTTTTCCCAATCATTCATTTTCTTCTTAACAATATTTCCAGGGGCTTGTGGATTTCCACCCGTAATCATCTCCATGATCTTAAGAGGATACCTTGGAATGATGGGTATCCTAGCGTACCCTTTCCCACTTTTAAGTACCATGATGCCCTCTCCGCATTTGATGGTTGCCTTGGCGGTGGCCAGAAATGGTGTCCCAAGAATGAGTGGCACGTTTTTATCTTCCTCAACATCAATGATCACAAAATCTACCGGATAAACGATATTAGCCACCTCTATTAGAACATCCACCGCGATTCCTATGGGGTAGACATAGGTGTGATTAGCTAAGGAAAGTCTAAGATCGGTCTTGGCTGGTTTCTCCTTAGTTAACTTATTATAGATTGATAATGGCATTATGTTCACATCAGTCCCTTGATCAGCTAAGGCATTTATATTGTCAATATCTCCTATACTACAAGGTATCACGAAGTTCCCTGTGGTGTCTCGTTTTTTTGTTAATGGTTTTTTTAGAACCAACTCATACAGAGGTCCCATAGGTAAGGCGTCATACTCTTCTTCTGTCATTTTTCCTTCAAGGGCTTCCCTAAGAACCTCATTGTACCTAAAGTTGTTTACTTGGTTTGCAATGGTCTTTCTGTTAAATTTGTGCTTAAGGTAGTACTCAATGGTCTCAGGCTCATCATTAGGTTCTGCCTCATCCCTCTTGCTATCCTCAGTTTTCCTCACCTCAACCTTTCCATCCTCAGGCATAATGGAAATGGCGTTAACAAACGAAGTGGGAGGACAATCGTTGCTTCTTACTAGTACCTTTTCGGGAACTTTTGTTTTGGTAAATTCTTTTACCAAGTTCATCATTTCCGTCATTTTTGCTTGCATTTCCTCTCTCTGCCTATAAACCTCCTCTTCAAATTTGGCTAATCTCTCCGTATGAGCTGTCATGTACTCTCTCATTTGTTCTTTAAAGCTTGGTGAGAGTGGTATTGGGGAAGTAGAACGGAAGCGCCTTTCCGAATTGGGGTTTTGCTCACGACTTGGGGATCCTGAAAAAGGTGTTGGGTGGTTGGTGGAATTGGCGGAATTAACTGCTTCTCGAGGAATGTGCACGGGAGCCCTTTTATGCCTTTTTATGAGATAATCAATCCCTCTCTTAATAGCACTCATTTGCTCTTCGGTGATGTCGGACGATTCAAGAGAAGTTGATATGGCATTAATCATGTTAACAGGGGTTTCAGGAGATTCATTCCAATCTTCGTAGCTTTGATCAGCAAGTTCTTCTATAATTTCCCAAGATTTCTCTGCATTAAAGTCGCTGAGCCTCCCACCGGCGGCTTGATCAATTGATCGTCGAGTGATGAAATCAACATGGTCATAGAAGATTTGGATTTGAAGCCAAAGGTCAATGCCATGATGGGGGATTTTACGGAGTAGGTCCTTGAATCGAGTCCATGCTTTGTAGAGAGACTCGCCTTGAAGTTGTTGAAACGTTAAGATATTTCGCCTAAGTTTAGTGGTCCTCCCCGGTGGGAAAAATTGAGCAAGGAAACGAGAGGAAAGATCATCCCAACTTGAGATGGAGCCGGCGGGAAGTCATTCAAGCCAATTACTAGCTTGGTCCCGTAAAGAGAATTGGAAGAGACGTAGGCGCGTGGTCTCCCGAGTAGTAGCATCAAGGTTGATGAAATCGACAATTTTATGGAAATTCCTTAGATGTTGATTTGGATCTTCGGAACAAAGTCAATGGAATGCACATCCGTTTTGCACCAACCGGATGGTGTCGGATCGCAGGGCCGTAGTTTGGGCTTGGTCGGGAAGCTCAATGGTGTTCCTGTTAGCCTTGATTATTTTTATTAGAAGTGATGGTCATTCACGATTAGGAACTTTGTAATGTGTGTTAGATATCGTGATAGAATAGTCAACGGGCTCGTGGATTGGGCTAAGCTAATTGGGCATTAGTTAAGTTAAGCTAGCCTTGTCTAGTTCGTGTAACCCAAGCCCAATCCAAGTCCATCTCAAGGCCCATGGCCAAGCCTTAGGGCATCATCCTCTCTTACTATATATACCCCTCAAGTATGTCATTTGAGGGGTGTGCTTGAGTGTGTGTGTGTGTGTGTGTGTTTTCCTTTGAAGCAATATAACATCTTATTGTTTTCATCTTCTTTTCTCTGCCTCTCTAAACACATACGAATATACATCAAGTCACCATCTAATCTTCATCTTTTCTTTCTTTATTCTACGCATAACATCTTGTGTTTGGTTCGTGTGGTACTTGTGATAAAGATAAGGTATACGTGATAAAGGGGCTTTACAATTGGTATCAATCGCCTAACAATGGTTTAGGAGTGTTTGTGTTTGTTTTGAATGGTTACGCATAAAGCTCACGTTTTACATATTTGTCACGCTTAAAGCTTTAATTTTTGCACTCAAAAATTCAAGATTCTTGTGGTTTAAGGTTTATTTAGTGCTAAAGTTTCAGTTTTTTGCAAAAAGTTTGAAGCTTTACGTGTTTTTCATCATTTTTGAGCTCGTTTTTGGTTCTTTGGTCATTTCTACTCGTAACTTTTCTAGGCACTTTGGGTGAAAAAGGTCAACATTTTTGGGTTATTCGAGTGTTTTTAAGGATATCTGTGCAAGAGAAATTGGTTGAATCGCTGAAAATTTTTTACGAGTAGGTCAAAACCCTAATTCTACTCGTAAGAAAGTCAACTACTCATAAGGTTCTACTCATAACTTTTTGGTGCAGATTCTTCGAGCTTAAACGGTGACTCAGTGCTTCCCTCACATGGATAAGTTTGTGGAACACTTCGACTTGTGGATATCTCTTACGCTGTGACAGTGTAAAGGATTTTTGGTTTTTAACCTAAGTTTACGCATAAGCATAAACTCTTACGAGTAGAACTCTACGCATAAGATCACACTTACGCGTAAGGTTTTACGACTAAGTTTTTTTGTCTACGCATAAGCCTAAGGTTACGCGTAAGATACTTTCTACGCATAAGATCCTACGCCTAAGAAATCCTACTCCTAAGCTTCCTACGCATAAGATCCTACGCCTAAGCCATCCTACTCGTAACCATATCCTACTCGTAACTTCTTTGGTCTACGCCTAAGCTCTTTCTACGCCTAAGGTTTAAAAAAAAATCAAATTTAAATTTTTGAGGAGACTAAACGTTCAATTTTTACGCGAAATTCAAATTTTGGTTTAACTGTGAAAATTTTGATCAAAAATTCAAATTTTTGGGCCTAAATTCAAATTTTTCGGGTCAAATTTGGCGTCAAAATTGTCATAACTCAAATTTTTCATACGATCTTAGAATTGATTTTTATAGTCAATTTCAAATTTTGGGCGAAAATTTTTTAAGAACCAAGGTTACGAGTACGACTTTCAGAAACACCTCAACCAAGCTTAATCTTCATCAACCACAACTCCTTTATCGTTGAATCGATCCTACATCAACTTTATCATCACATACCTTCATCAATGGCAACTGACAAAGATCGTCTCAAAACTGCTTTCACAAATGCTATTGCTGGATTCGCCAATACATGGTTTTCAGAGTTTAATGCGCAGTTTGCTCAACCATCTATGCATATGAGTCAAGAAGGACACATGGTTGATGTTATTGGGAATCAGAATGGATTTACTACAGGCATACAAATGGGGAATCAGATGCAATATGCAGGGCAGTATGTTGGACATCAAGGGGGTCAGATTGTGAATCAGAATATGGGATATCAAAATGGGAATAACTGTTTTATGACTTCGGTTCAGAATGCTACCTCCGAACCTCAAAGCCATGATTCAGGGTATCGTCGGTTCAGTATGCTACCTCCGAACCTCAAGTACAGGGTGTTGTTAGCAAAGAAAGAAAAATTGGGAATAGAGTTGACTACTGAGGAATACGAATTTCTGTATCCAGGACGGGCAGAGAAAACAAATGATAATGCAAGCTACTGTCTTACAGTCAACCAGCAGGACACAACATCAAGTGCTACTTTTGATACACCTCCAGTCTATGACACAGATTCACTCAATGAGGTACCAAATTATAGTAATGTTGCTAATCAGTTTACTCATGATGAACAGCATTCTGTGACATCAGCACCTACTTATGATACATACCTGGACAATCCGAGTTGTAGCAATACAAACTCTGAAACTCCAGATGTGAATCCTAATGGAGGCTGTGTGGCACAAAATACTGCGACTGATGAGGAAACCCGTGCTTATTTTGAATCATTACTTAATACTTGTGGTATTGAAATTGAGAAAGTCAGTAAGGTCAATCGCGAAGTTAAGGCCGCGAATGTGAAATTGACCGCTGAGCTTGAGAGTTACAAGGAGCACGCCAAAGCCTATGAATTTCATACAAACAAAATGTCCGAATTAGAAATTGGTTATCGAGATTCTGTTTTAAGAGAACAACAATTGCAACTCAAGTATGACACACTTGATGTGAATCTGAACTTGAAAATCAAATCTTTAAACAAGGAAATTTCTGAACTAAACAACCAACTTTCTAAACAAAAAGCACTGTGTTCTGATCTTGAAAAAGAGAAGAAACAGTTGATTGCTGATTTTTCAAAACGAGAAGATTCTCTTCTTGATGAAATTCTGGATAAAAATGAAACTATAAAGAAATTGGATAATTTGCTTCTTACAACGGGTCATTCCGCTAAATCAAACAAGATGCTTTCTAATCAAGTAAATCCGATTTTTCATACTACACATAAAATGGCTCTTGGTAACAACCCTTCTTCGTTCCTCAAGAAAGCTCAGAAATCTCATAATGTGTTGAACAATGGACAACCTTTGCATGAACCCATAATCGTTCGTGATTCTCTTGAAACGTTGGAACTATCTGAGGAGAGTAGATCAAAAATGAAACAAAAGAATCCAGATCTTAAACCGATTGATTATAACAAATGGAACAAAATTAATGGAATTACTTTTGTTAATCAAAAAGAACAATCAACGTTTTCCAACACACCAAGTGTTTCAAACAAAGTGTCAACACCAGTTTCAAAACCAGTTTCAAAACCAGTTGTAGTTTCCAAATCTCTTTCGAAAATCGAACAAATGTCTTCAAACAATCCTTTTAACACAAGTGTGACTAGAAGCATTTTAGATGACGTTAAAACTAGAATTGGGTATCTTCAAGAGACTGTTAAAACTAAAACCAATATTACAACAAACATCTGGTTTAATAGTTTTGATAATGAACAGAAAAAGTTTTTTGAAACTCTAATTGCCCCTCAGCTGAATGCCATCAGTGCAAGGGTAATTCATGTTGAACAAGCACTTTTGAAAGAAACAACTGACTTTGTCAAGGACCATAAATCCCTGGTAAAGCAAGCTAATGAAAGTTTTGAACACATCAAAGTTTTGGAAAATCTAAATGATTCTCTCTTCGAAGATGTTATGACTACCGATATCATGTCCATCATTTTGCAAACATATTCTGTTGAAGATCATGAAAGACTCCAGTCTGAGACCTCCGCAATTGTTTCAAAATATGAAAAAGCTCTTGAAAAACTTGAAAAAGAAAACGTGTCCTATTTTAAACAGCTTGATCGAAAAACCGAGGAATGCAAGTATGACAAACTGTCATATGAGCGTGCCTACAAGGACATGCAAGAGCAAAATGATCTTTTGAGAGTTCAGCTGGAAAGTCTAAAAGGAAAGGCTGTGGATACTAAGTTTGAAAAACCATTGACTGAGGAGAATACAAATGTTCCAAAACCGGTTTTCAAACCAAAAATGTCTATTTCTCAGTTTCCTCCAAAAGTCAATGAGAAAAATGATTTGTCAAAAACAGTCACTCCACAGACTTTGCCTATCAAAAAACGAATTATCAAAGGTTTTGAAAAACCAGTTTTTGATAAAGAAAAAGTGTTTACACCTGGCATTTCTAGGAATAGTACACGGAATGTGACCAAAAATCCAGTTAAAGAATATGTTGGTTCTAACAACATGGTCAACAATCACTATCTAGAAGAAGCTAGGAAAAAGGCACAGACTCGAAAAGATGGAATTCTAGGTGCAACATCTAGGGTGATGAATTCTAAAAGATTTCAAGGCACTGCTAGTAGTAGTAAACCATTACCTAGGAACACTCTACAAAAGACTAGGGATTGGCTTACATCTAAGAGTAGTTGCGCAAAAGAAAATGGTCTGCCCTTAGAAAACAACACTAGGAATTCTAAGTCTTTTTCGAACAAGAATCAATTTCCAAAAGACTGTAGTGACAAAGTTAAAGCTGCTGTTTTAAACAAAAATATTGAATTTGTCTGTACTACATGTAAAAAATGTGTCTTTTCAGTTAATCATGAGGCATGTGTCTCACAATATCTCAAGAAAGATAATTCTCGTGCCAAGGCACAATCCACTAAGACACCAAATAGAAACAAGCCCGTTGATAAAATGTCAAACAAAAAGAAACCTAATAGGTGGATCTCTTCAGGACGTAGTTTTTCTAAAAATGAGTCTTCCGCTGCATCTGATAAGAAAACAACTCCTAGATCTTACCTTAGGTGGATACCCACGGGCAAAGTTTTCAACGAAATAGGTCTTAGATGGATTCCCACAGGAAAGATATTTGATACTTGCACCTACACAGATAATAGTGAAAATCATCAGGATAAGGAAGTAAAAACCACTTCAACCGTTGATAGTGATCACCCTCGCCGTGAGGAATCTTGTACTTCTAACACTGTTATTTGTGAAAACTCTTCTTCTTTGGTTGCAGGAGAATCAAATATCTCTGAACCCAGCTCATCAGAGGGTTCCAATTCTGTAAAATCTTCTTCTTCATTTTCTCTATCTTCTATCTTTGATTTTCCATTTCTTTTATAAAACCAACAAAAGCAAAATATAAAAATATAAAATTTTCAAAAAATACAAAAACATTAGAAAATCAAAAATCCAAAAATATTCTTCTCACGACATGTCTCTCGTATAATCGATATTCTGTACGTTTCTAGAAATGTCATTCAACAATGATACGGGCATGTACAGATGCTTGAGCGAGAGTTCTTTAATTGTTTTCTAAAACATGTCGTTCCTCAAAATTTCTCAAAATAATGGATTTCGTATACTTCAGTACGAAACCCGGACTTCAAATTAATGGCTTCTGAACACATCAGTTCAGGACCCGCGCTTCAAAGAAAGGAAAGTGCTTATCAAAATCAAAGGCTTTAAATATTTTATCAAGCGCTATTCCTAAAAACATTATGGCTTGTAAGTATTTCCACTTGCAACCCGATCTTTAAAGAAAGGAAAGTGCTACGCAAAATCGATTTTCATAAATATCGAGCACTTATCCTAAAACAAATGAAGATTATTCTTCTCGAATATCTTCAAAAGATTTTCAAAATCTTCTTCTCATCTTGCGTACCATTGATTCAAAATTTTTCAAAAAGATTTTTCAAAATCTCTCACATTTGGTACCAAGATAACTCCCTCTAAACCCTTAATTGATTCTAAATTTTCTGTATGAAAAATATGCTTTCTTTAAGGGGGAGTATAAAAGAAAAATTGTTCCAAAATTCATGCTAAATCAGTTTCTCTCCAAATGTTTTTCGAAAAACATATCTTTTAATCATTCTGTTTCAAAAACATCATAGATATGCTATTTTTGAGGGGGAGAAATGTGATTAAAATGTGATCAAAAATGTTTAATGATCGTTTGAATCTCAAAAGAGCTCGACTCAGTTGAAACCAATGAATTGACGAGGAATCATGTACCATCTCGAGAAACTTTCTATGGACTTGACCAGGACGGGTAATAATTTCAATCTAGTTCTCTAGTGATGTAAACGTGTCTCGAATCGGTCTAGTTCATTTAAAGTCGATCAATTCAAAAGTGCGAACTCTACCCTCTATGTGCAGATTTCTGTCAAAACAATATAAGCACATGTGAAGGGGGAGTGTTTCTGAAAATATAAAACTCTCGGAATGTTTCAAACATGTTTTCAATCATAAACACTCTGAGAGATTTTCAAGAAAAATGGTTTTATGGCAACAATAAGACAGTCATGGAGTTATAAGGTGACTAAGGATAGGAAATTCGTCCTATGATCCGCCAGAGCCGGAGGGATCTACCCAAGGACATCACAAATAGTTAGTAATAGAAGTCCTCAGGTATGATTGAAAAAAGGAGTAATGTGAGAAAGGAGAAAGAAGGGGTTGAAGAATTAAAAAGAAATGTAAAAGAAAGGGTGAAAAGAAATAGCCCTCCATATTCAACCTTAGGGCAGAAACCGGGTTCAATTCATCTGCTACTGGTTGTCACTAGATGACACCGGTATTGAAGACAAAGACGTCATGGACCCAGTGACGCACTGCACTAAACCTTCTAGCCACTCAATTCCTCTCAAAAGGGATTTGTTTCATTCTCACTGGGAACCCTACATAATCTATCGACTTTCTCTTAGAGATTGTTGATATTGAAGAAGGAGACCCTCTCCCTAGTCTCTGCTCAGGAAAACCAAAATGCACTTATTGAGTCTAGAGCCACGAGATTCATCAAAAGATCTCATAGGAACACATGACATGACATCGCTTGTTGTTCATCAATAAGGGCACAAGTGATATATTATAGAGTCCTACGCAGATCTTAGCAATCTGCCAGAACATTTATGAGGGGAGTTACAACTGTAATCTTCAATGATTGAATGGAAATTCCTGCCAGGGTCAACATCAAACAGCCCTGACAGCAGGTCACTTCGGTAATTCCGTGGATTAAGCTTAGTGTGTCTCAAACGGTCTACAGTCGTGGGGTGATGCTTTGGTGTACCTCAGCGACTCATCTGAACTGTAGGTGTACTTCGGTATATCGTGTTATCTCACTTGTGGGACTCCAGTTCAGGAACGGCCTCTGTGAGAATTAGAGACGTGTTTTCACACTATGCTGTTAACACCCTCGAAATTCAAAATTATAAGTGCCGGAATCCGCTTATTACTAACCTGTTTTATGTTTTCTTCTTATGGAAGCTCCGGAGCGGATGGATCGTGCAGACTCGCCACATGCTCATACCAACAACACATGAAAGTTCTCATCATAATCAAAGGCTACTCAAAGTTAAAGATGATTCTTCATCTATGTCAAAGAATCTACAAAGTGTAAAGACTCGAGAACTTCATCATTGGAAACTCAAAGTCAAATAGAAGTGTGAGCATGGTGGAGAAAGACGTGGAGACACCTAACCAACGAAGTTGACAATGGCAGACAACCACATTAATTGATCACAAAGCATGAAGGAACAAAGAATCAAGACTATTCTATATCTACTCACAAAGTTCAAGCTCAAAAAGATTAAAGACCTATTCAAGTGGAGCATCTTTTGAATGACCACCCCTTAGGGGTAGATTGTTAGCCTTGATTATTTTTATTAGAAGTGATGGTCATTCACGATTAGGAACTTTGTAATGTGTGTTAGATATCGTGATAGAATAGTCAACGGGCTCGTGGATTGGGCTAAGCTAATTGGGCATTAGTTAAGTTAAGCTAGCCTTGTCTAGTTCGTGTAACCCAAGTCCAATCCAAGTCCATCTCAAGGCCCATGGCCAAGCCTTAGGGCATCATCCTCTCTTACTATATATACCCCTCAAGTATGTCATTTGAGGGGTGTGCTTGAGTGTGTGTGTGTGTGTGTGTGTTTTCCTTTGAAGCAATATAACATCTTATTGTTTTCATCTTCTTTTCTCTACCTCTCTAAACACATACGAATATACATCAAGTCACCATCTAATCTTCATCTTTTCTTTCTTTATTCTACGCATAACATCTTGTGTTTGGTTCGTGTGGTACTTGTGATAAAGATAAGGTATACGTGATAAAGGGGCTTTACAGTTCCTATAGCCTAGGTGGCTTGGTCTTGAGTATTCACCAAGAGTACGGGCTTTTGGCGGGTCAATTGGTGGTGGGTTGATGAATGGTGGGTGGTTATCACCTTCCATGATGAAAAGTGATGGGATTACGAACAAAGGTCACGAAGAAGGGGGATAGACTATGAGGAAGCTAAAAAAATGAGAAAAATTTACTTGATAGGAATCAAGCAAAGAAACCTAAACGAGGTGGACTACTAACTAGCTATTCTATTCCCCGGCAGCGGCGCCAAAAACTTGATAACGCTACACGCGTCGTTCGGGGTCAAAGGAATTTCCTTTTCTTCGAGCAAGTTTTATAACACCCTAGGCAGTGAACCTAATCGTTGTAGTGTAATATTAGGGTAAGCCACGGGTGTTGATATCGTTCTCTAGGGGAATAGGAATGCTAGTGAGAAGTTACTACGCTAAGGTTGGGGTTGAGGAAGATTATTTTTTTTATCTTTTTTTATGTTTTTTAGGAAATGGAAAGGTACGAATCTCGGGGTTTGGATTTGGGGGTTGGTATTGCTACCGATTACTCTACTTATCTAATTATCTAATCTAAGGTGTATGTAGTCTATGTCTAATTATTGTGTGCTCGTATGATAGTTTAAAGATGTGTTCACTTAGGTTTTACTACTCCTTAATTATCTCCTATTAATGGTTGAATTGTCACGTCCTTATTCTTAATCGCGTTGTGTGTCTAAAGTTGTAGGGTGTGCGTTTATCCCTAACTCTTTGAAGTTACCAAAGGGTCTCGTCTACAAAATACCACTAGAGATCATAAACTCTAACTCTAAGGCCTCTTTGGAAGGTTTAGCTTACAACCACTCTAAGTGCTATAACCTAAGGTTCACAAAGATTAATCAAGCATTAAGTACACAATGAATGACCTATCGCATTACTAGATCATTAACAATTAAGATAAGAGACAACCAATCAATATTCAATAATTAAGTTTCATATTCCCTAAGCAAACACACAAGTAAATTAGCCGGACATGGAGAACATGCAAGCATACACACAAATAATCAAAGACATAATTGAATTAATGAAGTAAAACACTTATCTTGATGTAAGATAGGGTTTGGAACCCTAAAATACTGTGCAAGACAGCCTTGGTTCGGTTTAGGTTTTTACTCCAAAAGACTACACACCAATACTGAAAAATTCGGATTCTATATATAAGATTACATATGCGACGGCGTCACCTTATGTTTTGTGACGCCGTCGGGTCGCCGTCATTAGGGTTTCGTCTTGGCCACGTTAGTCTTGCGACGGCGTCACCTTGTGCTTGTGACGCCGTCCTCTTCAGCTTCTGACGCCGTCTGGATCCAATCTAGGCCGTCTGAGTTGCGACGGCCTACTCTTTTAAAGCCTGACACCGTCACTTGAAAATAAGAGATTTGGCTTCTGTCCCGTCACAAAATCCTCCGACGGCGTCGCAGTTAAGCAGTGACGCCGTCACCTTGTCTTTTCAGCAGCTGGAGTGTCTCGATTCTTGACTTTGGCCATTTTCTTCGTATATCCGCGCCTTTTCGTCCAAATAAGTGCCATTACAGCAATTTGCCTTCAAGAGACCTAAAAAGTGAAAAGGAACGATATTAAGTAATAACGGATATAAAAGTGATCAAATAAGGGCTTAAACGACCCCTCAAAAAGGAACATTTTAAAACCTTATCAACAATTATGAAAAATGATAGTAAAAATGAAAACGTCATTCACTCCAACTTCTTGAAAAAATATTCATCAAAATAAATACACACACACACACACACACACACACACACACACACACACACACACACACATATATATATATATATATATATATATATATATATATATATATATATATGTGTGTGTGTGTGTGTGTGTGTGTGTGTGTGTGTGTATGTGTGTGTGTGTGTGTGTGTGTGAACATTTATATCAAGGCCGTGTGCAACAGCAAAATCGATACATATATTTCTTTCACATATCATCAACCCAAAAACAAACAAAACATTGAAATTATTAGAACCAACAAAAGTACCTAAAACCAAACAACTACTTCAACTCATTTATCTTAATAGAATTAGCTTCTTCCTCATGGGCACCCACTTTCGCTTCATCTAACAAATTGTTTAACTCTACAAGCAATAACCGATGCCTCTCTTGGGTTTTTTTTAAAACTTAAGTGACTCCAAAGCAACCCCGTTAGCACCATAAGTTTCCATCTTTGCCATCATGGTATGGTTCTTCGCTATTACCCGCCTCAAATGTTGGCAACAACCAGAAAAAACATTTTGGATAATGCATCATCTTCACTTGCCTGTTGCACAAACCACAAACGCATGCAATTATGCAATTTTGAAGAACCAGCAACATTCAATAAATTCACTATCAACTCAAAATTTGCCGTTGAAAATAAAATATATAAAAAACCAAATGGTTCTATAACTCATTATGAAACAAGTACCAAATAGGCCAAACATTATTTATGTAACATATTAATATTAAAGTATTACATATGAAAAGTCTCTTCTAAATATAACATATTAGCATAAACCTCTTCACATGTACTCTTATAAGGTTAAGTAACTATCTAAAATAATAGGAACCTAATGACCAAACATTTAGCTATGAAAAATTAGTCATAATCCGTGCATCGCACTGGTTGAATAAGGCCTCGTTTCTTTGAAATTATTGGATAGAGAGTGAAAATCAATAAATATAGACATTTACTAACTCACCCCTAATTTAGAGGTGTATATGGAAAATTGTTTTTACAATTACTCCCAAAATTATTGTCTTCCTTTTTTTTGGAATGTTTTAAAATAATTATTTAAAGACAATAATTTTAAGAAAAAAAATTATATTATTTTAGATCTGTTTTCATGCCATTAGCACGTCTTCCTAGCCATTTCAGCACTTATTAATCACATGGTAATAACATAGTAACTTTTTTTTCTTTTTAGTTTTTTCTCTAGTGAATAGTAAATTCAAGCTTGCAATGTATTTATAGTAGTTAAAGTAGTTATTTTCTGTTCATTACGTTTTTCTTCATAAGTTAATACTCTAAAAAGACTTTAGCTAGTGATTTCTTATTTAACCTATCATATATTGTCAAGATTTGTTGAAACTTTTCAAAAGCTTCTCACAAAACTAGTTATGTACATTCGTACGCATGAGGTTTTTGCTTAAATCTTAATATATTTTGATATAAGCATGATAGATTTTAATTTTAATTATTCATGCATACAAATTGTATATTATCTTATTTTAGTAATACAATTGGTTAAAAATATAAATTTTTATCTAGTAGTTTCTAGTATGGTATAGTAAAGCTTGTTTGGGTGCATATACGAATTTGTTAAATAAAATTATTCTATAATATTATATAAAATCTTTTATACCTATATAGTTATAATACTCGTGCACACGCGAACTTTTATATAAAATTTTCACTATATATTAATAACGGTTAATATTTTGTATAGATTTTTGTTGTACGAAGGATTTAACTTTGTTTAACTGGCATGGTATTGAGATTGATATTGTTTAAACTTAATTAGCGATATCATGTTTTATACATTATGCTTATTTAACATGTAATGACCCTTAAAAGTACTTTCTAGATATCCTTATTTAAACTTTAAAGTTTATTTGCTAATTTACATGCATCATTGAAATATGCATAATATCGTGTATGCGTTTTCATCTCACAGTAACCCGTGGTGTAGGACCCCAAACGATATCAAGAACACACAATAATAATCAAAAAATGAGGTTTTTAGAGAGAGAGGAGAGAGATAAAGTATGTGATCTTATTAAAGAGAACCTAAGTGTAATACACATATACTACACACTCTAAAATGAAGACATACGCCCTCTCCATGTGGGGAGAAGGTATATATTTTGGTAATTAGCCGAGTGGGCTTAATGGGTCGGGCCATGGGCCTTGTGATGAACTATCTAATGGACTTAGTCAATTAGTTACACAAATGGTTAAGCTAACACACATATAGTTCCATTAAGTTATTACTAACGTATTAAAACTTATTACAAGAATCGTGGACTTCATAATGATCGTCACTTCAATTCAACAAGCTCCCCCCTAAGGGGTGATCATTTACTATATATAAATGATGACGCTTTGTGGCCTCGATCTTTGATATTCATTCCTTGAGTCTTGTTGTGTAATTGTCTTTCTTGTTTCTTCATTCCAATTATGCTTCGTGATCCTTGTTCTTGATCTCTTTATCTACTTTTGTTTATCTTAGCCTTGAATCCTTTCTTTTGGCCTTTGATGACTAATCTTGAAATCTTAGTCTTGACCAACATACTGATATCATACTCTTTAGTCAATGTGATTCCCTTAAATGTCGTCACTTCAATAATAGTCTCCTTGTAAGTATAAATAATGCAATCTTCGTCATTGTAGCTTCTTCGTGAGATTTCTTCATTCATTGAGTAGATTATGGATAAGTTTGGCTCAGAGCAGTATGGAGCTTTTTAGGTGGTGAGCAATGAGCACTCTAATTTTAGTGGTTGTTTGGCAAAAAAGTGTGGGCAGTGGCTATTTTTTAGGAATACTAATTCTCCAATGCTTCTTTAAGAAGTTGTGGCATTTTCCTAGAGCTGTAAAGATATTCAATGACTAAAATACACTCTTCCACCCCTATTTATTATTGCATGCTATCTTTCCCATCCACCCGTGAATAAATAATGAATTACAAGGTTTACATTATCGTTACATTTGAAGTTGAATGCCTAAGCTATATCAAGTGTTTCTATCAATGACCAGATGCTCCAAATATGCAACAAAGAATAATTGTGGAACCGAACTATTATCCCTAAATTGCTAGGACTATATATACAAACAGAGTGTAATACATAAGATACACATAACATGCGCAAGTTCTGATTCAGTAGCTAAAATTCTAGTGGAACATCTAGCCAAGTTTCTCTCATTGGCTGTCAATAGTTAGCTACCATAGCATTAGTTGTTTTGGAATATGCATATGTCCTTTTATGTCGTTTTGCACATTTATAACTACGGCTACAGATATGTTACCAAACATTTTTATTTAACAAAAAAAACTACTGCTCACGGTGTCACACCCCCAATTTACCTGTTTTGCAGCGGGATGAAATTCCTGGGGGATTGACTGTCATAGCACCACATCACAGTTATATTGAACGACCTAAAGTGTCGTTTAAAAACACATCGTTGGATATTTCATAAAAACATTCAGAGTACAACATCGGTCCCAAAAGGTTTACAAAGTTTGCGGAAAATACAATTATGTTACAAATCCAAACGATGTTTTTGAAATAAAGTACCATAATGTACAATAATGTAAGTCGACGCCGCGACTCAAAATGTAGGTCCCTAAACCATGTCATGATGATAATGCCTCAGTTACCTGAAAATACATTGCTAAAAAGGTCAACAATAATGTTGGTGAGAAATCATAGGTTTATGTAAATGTTTTATACGACTACACAAGTATAGATCAGGCATGACAATCCAGTCACGTAAAAATGTTCCAGGCATGACAATTATGTCACGTAAAAATGTTACAATTGCTTTAAGCCCATGACACCGAAACTAGACAATTCATAATGTATGCCCCTGCAGAGTGTTTGCCAGACAACTCCGTAATGTTATAAAATGAAATGCATCCGTATGGCAGTTGGGATTCACCAACCCGGATGGAGGCGTCACCCTCGATAGATCTATCCACTCATCCTCGCTTCAAAGATTAACGGTTCATGTTCAGGTAATGGGGACTTTCAAATTGGCAAATGCAGTAACTTAAGCAATGTAAATGAATTTAACATACTTGGTATCGTACAAAAAAATGTAGTGCAATGTATTCTCCCCCGTGGGTTTGAAAATAATCGAAAGCATGTAAAACGGGGCTATGAAAACTCACTTGGTAAACTGGAATGATGGCAGAAGTGAGTACACTGAGGTATAATGTGATGCGTTAACCGGGACCTATTATCAATGATATGATATGTAATGAGTTGCAATGTAATGTTATGCATGCATTTCGTATGTTATTTATACCATTTGCGGGTTTTGAAAATATTACTTATCGTCGAAAAATACTCGTTTGACGTCTTGACCCTTCAAAAATGACTTTACAAGTTTTTACGTCAAAATGTCATCCTACAATGGTTTTATAATGATTTTTGATGAAATTTTCACTTTTCGTCGCAAAACAATGTCGTCGGAAATATCATGAAATTAACAAAAATGGCTTTGGAAAACTAGTCGTAAAACGGTGTACGTCGATCGTTAGAGAACGAACTCGACTGTTTTGGAAAGTTTGTATCGATATCTAGAAGTTTCAGTTCAGGAGTTTTCGTCCAAAAGGTCTCGATCATAAAGATATTAAGGGCTAAAGATAGTGATTTTGTCGAATTGTTGTGCAGAAAATGAGTTTCGGCCAAGTTTGAACATCCGTAATTAATTTACTATAACTCCGCTTTACAAACAGCTTGTTGTTTTGAAAAATATGGCCGGTGAACTTGATTTTACTAGAAGACATTTTGTTCCAAAAAGTTTCACAACCTCGTTAAAAACAGCCCTCAACATGGACGTTACAGCTACTAAAATACTTGTATCGTAAAAATAATATAGATTTTCAGAAAATAATAGTTACGGCAAGTTTATGAAAACGTGCATATCTTTGTCGTTTCAAATCCGTTTTCTACGTATAATACGTCCTTAGCTTCGTATCGAAGTAAACTAATATATGTTTTTGACCCGAACAAACTAAAAATATGTTGCTGAAATTTCTGAAAATAATATATTTCGTCGTCAAACTTGTAAAATCCATAACTTCTTCGTTATAAGTCCGTTTTATTTCGTTCAAGCGGCCACGGATTCGTTTTAAAGTATATTTTCTAAATATCAAGGCCAAAGTTTAGTACCAACTGTCGGTTTTTCCAGAAATTCGAAATAAGGACAGAACATAAATTATAGTTATCGAAAATAGTTTTTCTCGGATAAAACCTATTCTAATCCCTTCAAATCAACTCCAAAGCTAATCTAATCCTACCATACACCTTCTTAGGGTGTCATGGGTTCCTAATCACCATCAAGACCAAAGAATACCATGGGAATATTTATAGGATGACCATAGTATATATAAAACTCTAAAATCATGAAGAAAAATGGTATAAATCACATATCATGCATACTTGCTCCAAAAATGAAAAGATGAATATGAAATGATAAGGAAACATGAAAAATGATAAAAACATGCTTACAAGTGAAAATGATGAGGTGAAAGTAACAAGGATTAGCCTAAATACTCTTGGTTTTTATTTCAAAACCTTATAAAGAGTATAAACTAGATTGTAAAACACTTGGACTTGAAAATTTTTGATCCCCTTTGTGTTCTTGATGTATGACCGGTTGAAGGAGAGCCAAAGAAGAGAGGAAATGTTTTAGCTATCACTTGGTAAATAATTGAAGTGAAGTGAATGAGGAAAAAATGGGTGAAGTAAGACTTTTATGTATGATCAAAAACATTAACAATCAAGTTCCATTCCCTCATTAATATCACCCCTCCCCCTTGGTCGGCCAAGGGGGGAGGTACTTAGATATTTATTTATTTTTTTTCAATTATAATGTATAAGTATGTATATATATTTGTGTAATATTAAGAAATGTGTAAGTAAAGTGTAGATAATTGTAACTTGTAGAGTAAATGGTAATTTTTGGTGCAAGTAAGTTTTTAATAGTTCAAAATAAAATGTAATGAGATGATAAAAATTGTAAAAATACTTTCCTTGTGAAATTTGGGTGATAAAATAATTATCGTAAAATTTTTAAGAAACACAACGTAATAATTTAACTTTAATGATTTATGTACCAAATAAATTTGAAACACTAGGAAAACTCAAAATATAGTTTTTATAAACTAAATGTAAGTTTAAAAATACATCGGGATCATTTTTGAAAGTAACGGATTAAATATTCAAAATAATAACTCACGCGATAACGTTTATTAAATATAAAAATTACGCGTTTAAAGTGAAATGAAATGTCATGAATGAATTTATATGATGCAAATGATGTCAATGAAATGTAGACTAATCTTAGTCCATATGAAATGTACGTGATGTTATGATCATGAATTCGCCGCTAAACCTTAAAGGTTACGCGAATTTGAAACAAGTAAACCAAGTTTACGATAAATGTTGAAATTGTAAGGCATGAATTGTGTCGAGAAATGACCTGAAAGTACGGGTTGTCACACACGGCTACCGCTCACAGCTACTGCTACTTTTAACAAACACACCCTGTATGGAGGAGAAATATATATGAATGGTACTATGTGGTTTTGAAGATGTTGCCATTTGTTGTTGAATATAATGGTGTTGAAACTGAAGTACTTTCATCTTTTGCAGGTACTTCCAACCCTAGAAAGGATTGACTTGAAGTTATTGCTTTTATCAATTATTCAAAATTATATTTCGTTAATACAAATAATGTCAAAAACGTAATTTGCATTATTCGGCCTCTATATGTTTTGATAATAACAAAATGTAAAAACACGTTACGTAAAACATAGTTGATAAGTTTTAATCAGAAATGTTCGTTTCGACTACAACATCGCTCAAGGTATGAATAAACAATATACCAATTTAGTTAAGTGATCGAAGAAGTTATTTTGTCTTAAAACTCACATTTTCATAAATGTGACAATACCTTTTTACATAAACAACTTTTACAAATTAATTTTCTAATTATAAGAAATGTTTTATTCAAAAGAAAATATTTGAAATATGGTATTCCCTCTCCAGTCAGTTAAAGTTTCACCAGATAAACATTTCACCACATGAGTTAAAAAAATAGGAGCATCATATGGGATGGTCCCCTATAGTTGGACGGTCCCTTATATATATGAGATCATCCATGTTTAAGGGCCGCTCCACCTGATACCTATAAATATTGCATTATTCTAAGCAGAAAACTTCACCTTTTAAGCACTAAACCTTTATGTCTTTCTAAATCTTTAAAATCTCACTTCTTTTATCATATTAACTTCTTGTAATTTGTTTACAGGTGATCACATCCATCCTCCCTCAAAGTATAACGAGAAGAACGATCGTATTCATCAAGAAACGAAGTGTTAAAGAATAGGCATTCACCTTGTAACCTTCGTTAATTTTCTCTCCTCAATCTAATCTCTCTACATCTTGATTCTTGTGTAATTGGGTAGATCCGACTTGTGTGTGTAAGATCAGAATTGTGGTGTGTATAGATTCGAACTTGGTGTTAGTACGTAAGGTGTTACGTGTAGTGGTTGTCATTGTGTATAGTTTTGTGTAGATTAGTTCTAGCTAGGATTAGAACTCGATATTCCGCTCAGTGTCGCGAATTGATGTAAGCGAAGGTGTAAGGTTTTTTACGCGATACGGGAGCATGTTGATATAGTGTTGGTGAACTCTCGAGTGTGATACTCGAGAGTGGAGTAGGACGAAGAGGGAGCTTCGTAGCCGAACCACTATAAATCTCCGTGTCTTGGTTTGATCGTGCTTTCCCTTTACTTCTTTATTCTGCTTACGTTGTTATCTTTATGTATATTCTTTAATCTTTATATATTGTTGCTTTGATATAACAAAATTTTGAATCTAAAAATCTTTAAAAAGAAATTTGAAAAAGGTTTTAAAAATGATATTAAAAAAGAGAAACTATTCAACCCCCCCCCCCTCCTCCCCTTCTAGTGTCTACAATTGGTACCAGAGCCACGTCAACCAAGATTTTTTTAAAATATACTGTATTTTATGAATTTTGACAAATATCAAGAAGGGCAATCTATGCAAAGACCACTACTTTTCGAAGCTGATTGCTTCATTTAATAGAAAAAAAAAGATTCAAAACTTATTTGAAACCAAAAGATCTTGATCTTTGGCATGTTATTACTAAGGGTCACTTTAAACCTATTGAAAAAAATCCAGAAACTAAAAGGGATGAAGTAGTTCCCTATGAAAAAGAAAGTGATAATCTTAAAAAGAAATTAGCAAAAAATGATGAAGCAAAAATGGTCATTTATAATGCTTTACCTAAAAAGGAATTTAAAAGAATTTTTATGTGTATCACGGCTAAGGATATTTGGAAAACTTTGCTAGTTACTCATGAAGATAATAATCACGTCAAAGATAACAAGATCGATCTTCTTATTCAACGATATGAACAATTCGTCATTCCTGAAGACGAATCTATATATAATGCTTTTCCAAGATTTAATACTATTATTACTAGTCTAAAAGCACTTGATGAGGGTGTTTCCGTCAAGAGTTGTGTCAGAAAATTTCTCAGGGCTTTACATCCAAAATGAAAAGCAAAGGTCACGTCAATAGAAGAATCCAAAGACTTAGCTTCACTATTGCTTGATGAGCTCATCGGGAACCTAAAGGTTCATGAGGTAATTATCAAGAATGATTCTGAAATAGTCAAAAAACAAAGTAGAAAGGATATCTCTTGCCCTAAAGGCTAAAAAGGAATCTAATGATAATGAAAACTCAAGTTCGGAATGTGAAGATAAAGAGTATGTTATGGCGGTTAGAGACTTCAAGAAGTTCTTTAAACGAAGAGGTAGATACGTGAGACAACCACGAGATGAAAAGAAAATGTCTCAAAAAAATCAAGATGATAAATATAGTAAAGGCGAGAAGATGCTTTAGATGTGGTGATCCAAGATATCTAGTTGTAGAATGTCCTCAAATACCAAAAGAAAAGAACCAAAAGGCATACATTGGTGGGGCTTGGATTGATAGCGATGAAGAGACCAAAGATGAATCATGTCTAATGGTGGAAACTTCAAAAGAGGTACGTTTCAAAACCGAATACTATAATGATGACACATCCTCTTTAGATTCTCTTAGATAATGAGTATGATCGCCTTTGCAAAATGAGTCAAAAGTTAGTTTTCAAAAATAAATCTCTAAATTCCATTAAATCTAACTAGATAAAGAAAATTTTGAATTAAAATATAAACTATCTATACTCAAGGGCAAAGAAATTGATGTCGAGTGTAAATCGTATCAAAACATTAGAATCGAAAATGAGGGACTCAAAGAGGAAGCCTCAAAACTAATCGAATTTGAAAAGAGCACTCATTCTCTTAAAGAAATGATAAACGCTCAAAAATTCTCCGATGATAAAACGGGTCTAGGCTATAATTTCTCTAAAGCACCAACTAGCAGGACAAAACAAGTCAAATTTGTGAAACCCCTGATTGTCGAGTCCACTAGTGACGGTCCCCAAAAATAGGAGGACGGTCCCTTAAATATAAATGTAAGAGATTGGTTATCACAAACACACAATAAAAGTTTGTATGGATCGAATGGTAGAGAGAGAAAGTTAGAGAGAAATGGGAACTTAGTGAGAGAAAATGAAAGTCATATGATTAGAAGTTCCAACCCTCTACCTTGGAGGGTAGAGGGTATTTATAGTTCTTACATAATACGCCTCCTAAAGGCTATGGATTAGGTGTACAGTGGGTAAAGACCCGTCCGTCCTCCACGGTATTACTTAACAAACTACTAAACGTATAAGACTACGAACTTTCTAATGCTAAAAAATACCCGGGGTGACCGAGTCTTTAACTTGGATTTACTAAATCCTAAAAATCTCCCCCTAAGGTAGGTCACCACATAAAATACATCATTAATTCTAGCATTCTATAACATGTTCTTGATCTTATAGCTCGTATTATTTGATTCTTCAAAGTCCACAATCTTTGTACTTCCAGTGGTGATATTTGAATGTTCCTTGACTTGGTGATCATTGAGCTTTCTTCAAGAACATCAGCCATAGTAAATCTCTGAATCATCCTTCAGTGTATTGCCTCCATGTGATGTTGTGACTTTTGGGACCGACATGCTCACACTTTTCTGGATCATGATATGTTGCATCAGAGTAGCGGAAGCATTGTTGTATGTCTTTTAATTATCATGATTTCTTTGATTGTGAGTGTGAAGTGTGAGCATGTGGTTATGAATTGATGTCTCAATTTCCATCAGTTGTAACCGTCAGGTGTTCCTCCAAACAACAGTTAGCAATAAAACACATGAAAATGTCTTTGTTCACTTTCATTGAATAGGTTTGCAAGAACCACGGTTCCCCGTTGATCAATATAATTACTACCTGTGATCATGTAGAATTCCGAAGAATCTCCTTGATAGGGTTTCGCAGCTTGAGCTAGCCGTTCTCAAACCGGAGCGTCTCAAAGTAGAAAACACGGAGTGAGTGAACCAACGAATTGAGATTCACTGATTGATGAGAAATTGATTTGAAAAGCAATAGCGTATTGCATAATAAAGATTTTTTTTGCAATACGACGAAAGTTTTATGAGCAAAATCAAGTTTCATTCACAAATACTTTTGTTTGAAAAATTAATGTGCAGTCGATGTGCTAGAAAAACAATTGTAGAGCACATCAAAAGGTTTTTTCCAAAAGTATACATCAATTCATTTTCTGGAACAAGGTTGATTCAAAAGTGCATCGCCCCATTGTTGTTTTCTAGTTGTCACAAGTTTGATCCATGAAGGATCTCATATGTCACCCACCAAGAGCTTGTTTGATGTTGGCTCTAGAAGGATCTCCATCTTCATTGTAAATACTTTACATATCACTCAGCTGTTCTGGCAATACCACAAGGATAATGCGTAGGACTATTAATGTATAATTTCTTACTTTTCACATTGTATGAAATAATAAGTATATTGACAGTGTGTCCTATTAGATTTCTTGATGATCTCTTGGCTCTAGATTCAATAGTGCACTTTGGTTTTCCTATGCGGAGACTAGGGACAAGGTCTCCTTTTTCAATATCAACCATCTCTAAGAGAAAGTCGATATATTAGGTGAGAATTAAATAAGTCATTTTAAGAGAGCTTGAGTATATAGGAAGCTTAGTGCAGTGCGTCATTGGGTCCACGACGTTTTGTCTTCAATACCGTCGTTACCTTGGTAACCACCTGTAGCATATGTATTGAACCCGGTTTCTGCCCTAAGGTTGAATATTTTGAGGGATATTTCTTTTCACCCTTTATCTTTATATTTATTTTTCATTCTTCAACCCCTTCAGCGCTTACCGAGACTTTATCACTAGAACCTTGTTGGGTTTGTTCCAGTCCTAGCTCTATCTCAGTCGGCACTCTTCCCTTATTCTCACTTTTCTCCTTTTTTCATCATACCTAAGGACATCTACACTAACTAGTGGATTGTACATGGGTAGATCCCTCCGGCTCTGGCGGGATCGTGGTAACGAATACCTAACCTTACCATCCTTATAACTCTAATGTAGTAAATAAAATGGTCGGTCTTGTGGTATTGTTCTCTTCGCCTTAAAACCAATTGAAAATCAATCAAGGTACTTGTAATATTTTATTAAAGCATTTGAACCTCAATTGTTTTTTATCTTTCAGAAAAGCTCCTCCTAAAACATGTGCATCGGTATTTAAAATCATTTAGCACATGGAGGAAGGAGTGCTTTGTTTGAGACTTAAACAATCACCATTTTTTCATATTTAATATTTAAATCACATTCTCTCCCTCCGATCAAAAATTTCAAACCATTTTAGATTTGTGATCCCAATTGATTAAAATGATTTATAAAATTGGGGAAAGACGTGGTCTGGTTTTAATATTTACTGATAAGGAACATTACAACGCTCCCCCTCAATCTTTGAGGAAGAGTGTTAGTGTCACGTATAATAATTTTGATAGATATTTGAGTAAAAGAAAAATTTTCATTTTGAAAGATCTTTGAGTACACGAAAGATCATACACTGACACATAGCACCAAAACTTAATTCAACGCTTATAATGTATAAATGGACTCGTTTGATGATATATCGTTTGAAAATATGAAGTTTAAAATCACTCTCCCCCTCAATCGATGACCCAAATCATTGATTGAATGACAAATTTTATGACAAAATGGATCGTTTGATTTTCAAAAATTTGAGTCCGATTTATTTTCAAACTATATGTTACCACCATGTGGAATACAAATATTTTCCTGAAGAATCATAGAATGAAAAACAATTGTATAGGAACAGCTGTCTTTTTGGCGATGGGCTTTCCTCATTTAGTTTTAGAATAAGTGTTCAGTATTTATAAAAATTGATTTTGCGTAGCACTTTTCTTTCTTGAAAAATCGGGTTGCACATCTAAAATAATAGCAAACCATATTTAGGCATGTTTTGAAAATATTTTGAACTTCTGTTCGAACTTCATTTAAGGACCCGTGTCATTATTAAATGACATTTCTAGGACCGTAAATGTTATCGATGCCAGAAGACATGCCTTGAAAAACTATTTTTTTGTATTTTCTAATTTTCTGATTTGTATGGTTTTTGTAGGTTTTATATTTTTCTATTTTCTTTTTGATTTTAACTTTGTACAAGAGATATGAGAAGCTGCTCCATTACTCCTCATTATCTTCCTAAAGTTGTTTTAGTGTTTCCAGCTGCAGACACTTCATGCCGAGTCGCGGGAGGATAAACTGAAACTGATCTCTTGGAAGAGCTTTGGTGAAGATGTCTGCCAACTGGTACTCAGTCCTTACAAAGTAGTGTTCAACCACACCGTTCTTAACTTGTTCCCTAATGAAGTGATGTCGGATGTCAATGTGCTTTGACCGTGAGTGTTGGGCATTGTTTCAGCAGAGAGCGATGGCACTTTTGTTGTCACAATACATAGGAATCTTGTTGAATACAAAGCCATAGTCATATAGTTGGGATCTCATCCATAAGATTTGAGCACAACATGCTAACATGGCAATGTACTCAGCCTATGTGGAAGAAATAGAAGTACTCATATGATTCTTTGACAACCAACTCACTAATTTGTCACCCAAAAATTGAGCACCTCCCGACGTGCTTTGACGTGTGTCTTGACACCCTGCATGGTCAGCATTTTCATAGGCTGTTAGTGCCATGGCGGTGTACTTTGGATACTAGATTCCCATGTTAATGGTTCCTTGGAGATATCGAAAGACACGTTTAACCGCTTCAAGGTGCTTCTTAGTAGGCTTTGCCTGATACCGAGCACACATGCATACAGCGAACAGAATACCTGGTCTACTAGCAGTGAGATACATCAAGGATCCAATCATACTACGGTACTTAGTTTGATTAATCAGGATCTCTGAGAGGTCCTCATCCAGTTTTGTTCTCTCCACCATGAGAGTGTCAACAGGGTCACTAGAATCAAATCCAAATTTCTTTAATATTTCAATAGCATATTTAGATTGTGATAACGCTCAAATTGTGCATGTTTTTAGTAGCGTTATCCGTGCTTTTATGTATGTTATTTGGTTATAATCATATGATTTTGATGCTTAATCGTACAAAAGGGCGTTTGCTAGTTCATTTGTAGCCAAGTACATGAAAGTGGAGAAAAAGACGGAAAAACAAGTAAAATACGATGATTTCTCCAAATACGAAGAATTCCCGACAAAAGCAAGACTTGTGGAGTATATTTGAGTAGATAAAGTCATCAAGTTAGTGGTCCAAATACTCAAGAATAAAGTTCAAGAAGGGAAATGAGAAAGAAATGAAGAAAAGAAGCTAAAACGAAGACATATTGGAAGACTCGTTGTTCCCGACACACCTTCACCATTTTGGCCATAACTTTTGCATATGGACTCCGTTTGACCCTTGGTTTGAGGCCACGGAAAGCTAAGAGAAAGATCTACAACTTTGAAGGTTGTCATTTTCTGTCAAAAGGCTCCAACCGTTCGGTCATGCCCCGTAACCGGAATGGTTGGAGAGCAGTCAAGTAGACCAACTGATTCGGTTGGGAAGCCCTGGACAGCCATTTCTTCATCACTAAGACTTCAAACTTGTCCCAAACAATTCTAGATCCTTCCTACATGTATTCTAGGTCCTTCTAAGCTCCTTGGAGGCCAAGTTCAACATTTAATACCCTAAGCCTTGAGAGTAGTATAAATAGAACCCATTTGGCACCTCATTTCATCATCCCTTCTCCATCCTTCTCATCCCTTACACCCACCACTCCATATCTAGGTGTGAAATTCGATCCTCCACCCTTAAGGATGAATTTCCACCTAAAACAACATCCCTCTCTCAACTTACCTTCACCAAAGGTGTGAAATTCAAGCCTCCACCCTTAAGGATGAATTTCCACCAACTATCCTATCCCAACTTGTGTGAAATTCAAGCCTCCACCCTTAAGGACGAATTTCCACCAACTTATCTTCCCCAAAAGACCACAAACCTCTGCCAAATTTGTGTAGTGTGCTCAAGGGTTGTTGAAGGCGTTTGGACATCATTTTACGGCTTGGTAGAACTATTGTAGTTGATTGGAGGCTTGAAGGAGTGCTATAATCCTTCATCTTTGCCTATTGTAATTCATACTTTTGGTAAACCTTGTTACTTTTTTATTTAAAGATGTTTGTTATTGATATGATTGTTGAAGCTTTGTGTTTGATTGAAATAACTATGAATGTCTTTATACTTGCTTGTTCTTATATTGCTTTTCTTGTTGGTTTGACACGTGACAATCATAACCATCAACTTGTTACTTGCTTAAACAAACAAACGACGCTTGTAGTGCAACCAAGTCTCTTGGGACGACCTTGATTTACCATATACTATACTACAACTCGACTAGGGTATACTTACCCGAATGTGTTCCTAGTTAACCGGTAATTCTTGCATAAAAATTTAAAACCCCGATGGAACCCATCAGATTGATTTAAGAAAATGCCTCTAGGACTTTGAGAAATTTGTAAACTTAAGAAAAATGACATTTGTCCCATCATCGACATTTAGAATTTAGAACTCATCTCTTTAGAAAAATGATCGCATTCATTTAGGTTGGTCGAGGCAAAGATAATATCATCAACATATATTTGAACATGAAGTAAATGTTTGCCTGATTTCCGAGTGAACAGTGTAGGATCAACAACACCTTTGTAGAATCCATTTGCCAAAAGGAACTTCGACAAAGTATCGTACCATACCCTTAGAGCCTGCTTCAAGCCTTAAAGAGCCTTTTTCAGACGGTAGACATGGGTAGGATGCTCGGGATTCACAAATCCTTCCGGTTGACTGACATAGACTACTTCTTTGAGATCGTCGTTAAGGAAAGCAGTCTTTACATCCATTTGGTAGACTATCATATTCTTGCTGGCAGCATTAGCAAGAAATATTCTGATAGCCTCATTACATGCAACTGGATCGAATGATTCCTCAAAGTCAATACCCTCCTCTTGTCGATATCCCTTAGCAACAAGTCTGGCCTTATTCTTTAGAATGTCACCGTGCTCATCAAGTTTCACCTTGAAGATCCACTTAAGAGCAATAATCATTGCACAATATGGAGTTGTAACTAATTCCCATACTTCAAGTTGATCGAACTCGTGAATTTCTTCTTCCATAGCATTAAACCAGGATTCCTCAGACATTGCAGTCTTGACATCCTTCGGTTCGACTTTAGATAGTACAAAATTGAAGAAGCACCACAAGGAATCTGTGGAAAGTTGCTTTTGTATGGATACTGGACGAGAAGGATTCCCAATGTTGTTATCTAGTGGATGATCATTTGTCCATTTTCTAAGATGTTCATGTGGTTGAGGATAAGGAACTGATGTAGCAGTGTTAGGATCCCCTGATGAAGATACCTCAGGACTGGTTTCAGGGGAAAATATGTTCTCGAATGGAGCATCTTCAAGATTAGCAAAGGGGTTAACTTCAAAATAGTTATCTAGTGCAGTGCCTTGATGTACTGAAGAAGATTATGGATTCGATGATGATGGTGAATGGGCTGCAGATGAAGCTTCTTGACTTATGGAAATAGAGACCGATAGACCATTTGGGTTTTTTGGAGCAGGAGCAGCAGCAGCTGGTAGTGCAGGAGTATCATCAGTTGTTGGCTCAAAGTATTCATCAAACATTGGATCAAACAAGATCTTGAAATCTTCTTTTGAAGGAGGTACATAAGGAGCTGCAAGGGTGGGATTCTGTACAAGACTTGAACTAATTGGTCTAGGTGACAAAAGTTGAGGTGAGGGTCCAGAACTGGTGTGTCCAGGAGCCAGTTGCTCAGTCAACTCATCAAACGTTACATGATTACTTTCCATTATATCTCGGGTTCGTTTGTTGTAGATTCGGTAACTCTTACGATCTAGTGCATATTTAATAAAAAATCCAATGTCAACTTTAGCTTTCAACTTTCCCTAATCTTGACCATCATTGGTTGGATAGCATAATGCCCCAAACACATGTAGAAACGAGAGATCCGGTTTCCTGTTATGCACTAATTCATATGGAGTTTTTCCGTGAAGAGTATGTATCAGAGATCGGTTTTGATTGTAACAAGTAGTGGCAATAGCTTCCGCCCAGAGAAACATCAGAGCCTTAGAGAAGATCAGCATGGTACAAGCAGCTTCCACAAGAGTACGATTTCGCCTTTCAACAACACCGTTCTGCTGAGGAGTGTGTGGGACACTTTTTTGGTGATTAATGCTGATATTTTCATAAAATTAAATGAGCTGTTTGTTAACAAAACCAATTCCGTTATCATTTCGGATGATTCTGATGGTTTTGTTAAGTCTAACTTGCAGCTGTTTGATAAGTTTAACGATAACCTCTAGAGTTTCATCCTTGGTTCTCAAAAACTTCACCCAAGTGAACCGAAAATAGTCATCAACAACAACTAGCACATACTTCTTCCCATTGATACTTTGCACTCTCATGGGTCCACATAGATCCATGTGAAGGGTATGAAGAACTTCCATGATGGTGTTGGCATGTTTGGGTTTATGGGCATACTTTTTGCTTTTGCCCAGTTGGAAAGCAGAACAAAGATGATCTTTTTCAAATTTTAACCGGGGTAAACCTCTCACAAGGTCCTTTCTATAAGATCATTTATGGTACCAAAGTTCAGGTGATTAAGTCGACGGTGCCATAACCATGATTTGTTCTTTGAAGCCTTTGATAATAAGAAAATAGGAGAAGACCTCATCATATCTTCAATAGAGATGGTGTATAAATTGGTGCCACGAGATCCCTTAAGAAGATCAGCACCATCCAATTCTCTAACAAAACATGTGTGTTTTATGAAAGCCACTTCGAGATCTGAATCACAAAATTGACCAACAGAGAACAGATTGTGGCCCAGTTTTCCATGTAGTATACCCAGGAGATAACACTGTCACCAAAAAAATAATTTCCATAACCCATAATTGCCCTAAAATGATCGTTCCCAAATCTAACAGTCCCGATAAACTTATTGACGAAGTTCTTGAGCCATGAGCGATCCCTAGTCATATGTTTTGAGCAGCCTGAATCCAAATACCAAAGGACGATTTGTATGACCTGTATTTGAAAATAGACGAGAATAGATAGCTGGAAACAGTGGATCCCCACGTAAAAATAAGGTCCGAGTGGTTAGCACAAACAATATGAAGACCTACAACATCTCTAGATGCCATGACATTATTAGTGGTGGTAGCACTAGTAGAAACAATGGACCTAGTCAAAGTACATTGTGTTCCTAAAGGAATAGTTCTACCAGTGGGCCTCCATATCTTAACAGGCACTATTCTAGGCAAGGCAATTCTAGTAAAAGGACAATGTTCACCAATTTTGATTTTACGACTTGTAGGTTTCCACTGATAACCCACATTAGTGAACTTTTTCCCTATGGTTTCCACAATTGCTTAATATATTTTGCTCTCCAAACTTCACATACTTGGGAATTATTAGAAGACCTCAAATATGACACAACACATTTATCATGATTACCAGAAATTAAACATTCATTACATGTTTTGTAGACAATAGTAGAATTTGAATTAATTATAGTACGCTTATAGCTAATTCTAGAATCAACATGATTCAAATTGTTCAACTTAAACTTATTATTCCTATGGTGGTCTTCTACTTCCTTCACTTGATCACTTTTAGCTTGCGAGGTCCTATCTTGCTTTATATTGCCTCTAGGCTTTGACCCGCTAGCTTTAGTGTCACTGCTTACTCCTGTAGAAGTAACGATGGGAATATTAGTTTGTTTCAGTGCTTTTTGCATTTCTAACCTAGAAGTGTCGGGTTCTGAGGTTTTCAGGGGCACATCAAAGGTAACATGCTTGATCTTAGGCATTGAAGAGGGTGCAACAACTCTATCTCGCTTGGTACCAGTTTTAGGACATGTGGCAATGACATATTCTAAAAATTCCTGAGATAGTTTAGCATACATACAAGCATAGGCAACAACACTATCAAGTGGTTTTTGTATTCTATCATCTTCTATGATTTCACAAAGACTATCTAGACTATCCTTAAGGTAAGTGAGATATGCTTGATATGCAATCTTATTATTCCTTAAAGGAGGGGGAATACACATCACTTCAATGGCATAATTATTACAAGCATAAACCTTTGGAACAACATATTTACATGTGGGATTTGGCATTTGCCCTTTCACCTGACTCTTTAGATTCTCAATCTCGTTAAGCAAAGAAGTTATCTTTTCATTGTGTTTGTCATGAGTGACCTTAACTGAATCATATAACTCTTTGTATTGCAATTTAACCTTTGATTTTTTAGCCTGAAAACATTCTTTTTTTTGTTGCAATTTATTGATTATGTTTTGATATTGAAAATTATGAGAATCTAAAGGTGGTGGTACATGGGAGCCTACCACGTCACTCCTATTTCCCTTCAATTGGGAAATTTGAGCTTTCAATTTTCGGATCATGTTACAGTGAGCTTGAATCTGTTCATCTCGATTGCTTATTTCAAAATATGCATCAAATTCAGGAGCATCCAAAGATGTCTTGGCATTTAAAGTTTTCATTCTTTCCTCTAGATGTTGACATTTTAATTGTAAATTAACATTATCAACCTCTACTTTAGATAAATGCCTGACCATGTTATCATGATCATCGTTTTGTGTTAGATATAAGTTTTCACATACACATCAAACCATAACACAAAGTGGCGTATAGATGAACTTCTAGAGAGAGAAAGTTAGAGGTTTAGGGAACTTAGTGAGAGAAAGTGAAAGATATTATTATGAGCTCCAACTCTCTACCTTGGAAGGTAGAGAGTATTTATAGTCTTACATAAATCGCCACACATCGGGCTGTGGATCAGGCATACAGTGGGTAAAGACCCGTCCGTCCTCCACGGTGTTACTTAACTAAATACTACTTAACTTAAATCAACTACGACTACGAGCTTTCTAACGATTACATATACTTGAGGTGACCGACTCTTTAATACCTGGAATTTCTAATTCCTAACAATCTCCCCCTAAGGGAGGTCACCTCAATCATGTACCAAAATTACATTGAATACAAATAGATATTACATTAAAAATTGTTCTTGCATTCTTGATGGAGTCCTTTGTTCCTAAGCTCGTAGTCATTGATTCTTCACATTGCATGTTTGGTTACTTCAAGTGGAGGTCTTTTACTGATCCACGTGATAGTAAATTTGAACCAGCTTTTGAGATCATCAGCAATCAAAAATCTCTGAGACATCCATTGTGGTGTTGGTATTATGTGATGTTGTGACTTTAGGACCGACATGCTCACATTCTGGATCATGATATCTTCTCATCAGAGTAGCGGAAGCTTTTGTTGAATCATGATATTGGCAGCAGCGTAGCAGAAGCATGGAGTGAAAATATCAGAGTCATTGATGCACTAATCATGATTTCTTTTGAGTTGAATGTGTTAAGTGAGCATGCGGCTATGGATTGACCGCTTCATTCTGATCAGCTGCAAACGTCGGCCGTACCTGCATACAACAGTTAGCAATAAAACGCACGAAAGTGTCTTTGATCACTTTCGTTGAATTGAGGTACACGGCCCACGGTTCCCCGTTGATCAGTACAAGTACTCCCTGTGATCAGGTATAATTCCGAAGAATTTCCTTGACAGGGTTTCGCAGCTGCTCTAGCTGTTCTCAAACCGGAACATCTCAAAGAAGATAACACGGAGTGATTGAACCAGCGAATTGAGATTCACTGATTGATGAAAAGAGATTTGAAAAACAATCGAGTATTGCTCAATAGAAATTGTTTTTGCAATACAACGAAGGTTTTATTGAAGATCAACTATCAATCATAACAACACCTTTTGGTTTGAAAAATGAGTACACGGTCGATGTGCTAAAATAGAGAGTTATTAAGCACAAAGACCGGTTTTTCAAAGGTATCCGTCAATCCATAACCTGAACCAGGATTGATTCAAAAGATTGAATCGCCCCATTGTTTCTGTTCAGTTGTCACATGGTTGGTCTATATAATAGATCTCACATTCCACCTACCAGGAGCTTGTTTGATGTTGGCTCCAGAAGGCTTTCCATCTTCATTGTGAATATGTAAACACATCACTCAGATGTTCTGGCAATACCACAAGGATAATGCGTAGGACTCAAAATATAATCTCTCTTTCCACATTGTGTGAATCAGAGAGTCTTCATTGAAAGTGTCCTAATGAGATTTATTGATGATCTCGTGGCTCTAGACTCAATTTGTGCATATTTGGATCCTGTGCCGGAGACTAGGGAGAGGGTCTCCTTCTTCAATATCAACAATCTCTAAGAGAAGGTCGATAGATAATGTCGGTTCCCCGTGAGAATGAAACAAGTCCTTTTAAGAGGAACTTGAGTGGTTTGGAAAGTTGAAGTGCAGTGCGTCACTGGGTCCATGACGTCTTGTCTTCAATACCGATGTTACCATCAGTAGCATATGAAGTGAACCCGGTTTCTGCCCTAAGGTTGAATAAATGGAGGGCTATTTGTTTTCACCCTTTTCTCATTCAATTCTTTTTAATTCTTCAACCCCTTCAGTGCTTACCGAGACTTCATAGCTAGAACCTTGTTGGGTTTATTCCAGTACTAGCTCAGTCTCAGTCTGCACTCTTCCCATATCTCACTTTTCTCCTTTTATCATCATACCTAAGGACTTCTACACTAACTAGTGGATTGTCCCTGGGTAGATCCCTCCGGTTCTGGCTGATCATGGGAACAAAAACCTAACCTTATCATCCTTATATCACCATACATAAAGTAAAGTTGGTAGGTCTTTTTGGTATTGTTCATC